>MRSU01011516.1:0-16083 GCA_008369845.1 Trichomonas gallinae
TGACCTGATGCACTGTTTGGTCAATGTTTTGAGGCAGAAGTATGTTTTTAAGTCTTCAATAAGAGCGAAAATAAACAGTTGTGTCCTTCATGCGAGGAACAAAATCTGCAGCGAAGCAGAAATCGTCAGTTCGATGTTTGTCAGCTCAATCCCGAATCTGTTTCATTCTAAAAATTTCGCTGAATAAAACGAATTTATCTGTATTATTCCTTATGTTTTACAAATATTTGCTTTTTTGTGATTTTTCATTATTTTTGATGTTTTTGTTTAAATCTTGTCTTTTTCATCAATATTCTATGACCATCTTCTTCTCCATTTTTCTGCATCCGATATCTGGAGTCGTTTCTACCCAGACACATCTGCCCCCAGCTGTTTCCAGAGGGGAAAAAAATTGACCAATTGTTTAGTGGTCTCGAGTCACTCTACATGTTTCACGAAAAACAAAATCAACGATAATCAAAGTCATGCTGCAAGCGTCACAGATACCCGAGTCTGTTATCTCATTGAAGCCAGTCAATACAACCAACTTCCACGTTCACATTTGCATATCTTCTGTAGTCTTCATCAACTTGAGCGAAGGCATCATCAATCAACAGAATCAGTAACAACATTCTTTGTTACAAAGATTTCAACATGACAAACTCCAACATCATTGAAAAATGAATCTGGACAGTCAGAATGTGACAATCATCTCTTTCTCTCAGAAATTTTTTTGTCACGACATCTCTCGACTCAAAAGTCTGACTATTCAACCACTTATGGATGATTTTCTTCTCTTTGTCCACTTCCTTCAGAATAAAGCAAAACAGTTGATTCCTTAATCTTTGGACCATTTTAAGGTACAAAAACACAACACATAAAGACTATAGTACCTGTATGGCCAATGTCGTTAAGTCTTCATCAATGGCGAAAATATGCAGCTGGGCCCTTCAAGAGAAGAATAATATGAGTTGTATAAATTAGATTTGATTTTTTTTGTAAACCATTCAATTCCTATGACTTTTGAGAGAATTAAAAAGAAAATCACATATATATTCACATAATATTTTTTTTGAAATAATGAAAAATTACTCTCAAAAATCATGACTTTTTATATCAATTTATCTGTATTTTTCTTTATATTTTACAAATATTTGCTTTTTTGTGATTTTTCATTGTTTTTGATGTTTTTTGTTTAAATGTTCCCTTTTCTTTAATATTCTATGACCATCTTCTTCTCCATTTTTCTGCATCCGATATCTGGACTCGTTTCTACCCAGACACATCTGCCCCAGCTGTTTCCAGAGAAAACAAAAATTCCACAATTTCAGAAGGCTCATTTCATGCCGATTCTGTCCTCTTCCAGGACATTAGAACCAATGTTATTGTTTTTGATGATGATGAAAATCTCAAATCTCTTGTTTCTCGATGCATCTTCAAAGATAACTCAGCAACTAAAAGTGGTGGATGCATTAATACATCATCAAAAAGTGCCTTAGGCTCATTTGTTTCATATCGAATCTGCTGCTTTAACTCAACCATTATTGGATCACATTTTGAGACTGGAGCTTTTAGTAACATATTAAAATCAGAAAGCAATTCTAACAAAAACTATTTACATGAGTCATCGATTTCGAAATCATCTGCATTTCAAGCAGCATTTTATTTACATAATGGAGAAATTTCAGTAATCAGCGTGAACGTTTCATTCGAGGACGGAATACAGAATGCAGCATATGGAATAAGTAATAGACAACAAGAAAATGTTGCAACAGTTAATTTCAGTACTTTTTCAAATAATTCAGCCACCGGAGATGGGCGAATTTTGTCTCACTTCTACAATAATCATTCACTAGACAACTGCAATGTCATTGACAATAAATCTCCGAAATCTGGTCTCATTAGCGATGTGAGTCGCCCAAGTATTCTTAACATTGAAAATGTGTATATTTCAGGAAACAGTGCACAGTATATATTTTATTGCTACAATGGGATTGAAACAATCAACGGAAAGTCAATTTTCATTGCTGAAAATCAATTCACAAGTTCACAAAATGGTCCAAGTGGAACCTACAACATTGAAACAACAGACTTGTCTGAATTAAAGCTGTCTCTTTACTCAACAGCTGAATGTGAAGCAGTTTCACCGATAAACATTAAAATAATCCCTGACCACCTTGAGATTTGCGAGAATTTTGGCTTTTTTCGTCCTCAAACATGTCGATCTCAAATTAATTTTGCGTTCTTTCTCGATACCTTCATCGGCACTAGTCTTCTTTAGCAGCTTCGCCCAAATCGAATTCGAATAAAACCTTGTTAGACTTCGATCATGTTTGTTCCGTACGTAACACCAATTCTTTAGACTTTTTTAATTCAATACGAAAAATGAAGAAAAGATTCATGCAAGATAGAATAATGATTCTTCTCTAAAATTCTCCAGCAACTCTTGTATTATCGAATAAATCTCATAAAAAAGGATTTTCACTAAATAATTAAATTTTTAATCAAAAATGCGTTTTTGAGGAAAATTGATGATGAAAATAGTATAGTCTATATATGAGTGTATCAAATCTAAATCAATAAAAGAAATTAAAAATTATACGTTTAAAATTTTAATGACTTTCGAAGAACGCTATGAACTCATCATACAGAACTTTGCATCCCGCAGGAAGGAGATGCTGGAGCTCATGAGCAATGTTGTTCCAACGGCAGCTGAAATGCACCGTCGCACATGGAGATTGCAACAATTAGATAACGCAATATTCGATATTAAGACAACTCTTGCAGCTTGCAACCAACAACTCGATAAAGAAAGAGATCAGCTCGATAAATTATCAACAGAAAACGAAAGATTACTTGCACAAGAAAGAAAACTTACCGAAGACATAAAATTACTGGAAGGTGTCACCGGAATGCAAGCTGTCATACCGTGTGATGCTCAAACAGGGCTGATGGGAGAAATAAATCAAATGTCTGAGGAATTCAGAAATAATTTTGCCGAATTTTACTTCAATATGCCTGCAATCAAGCAAGAACTCAAGCCAGATCTCACACTCGAAAAAGAAGGCAATATTCTCATCGATTCCCTTAAAGATTACGTAACATTGCAATTTGATCACCGTGCGGCTGACGCAACGCTCTCGAAAATAGCAGAAGAGAGGAGCCTGGAGGCAGACAAACTCGAAAAGTCACTCGCTGATGATGCAATGAGAATAGAGCGCGAAATAGAAGCCCAAAGAAAGGAAATAGAGGACGTCGCAGGAAAAACGAAAGATGAGCTTCAAGAACAAACAAAGAAGCTAAGGACTGAAGGCAAAAAGGCAATTTCGCAAGTCAAGAAAGAGCAGGAAGAGCTCAAAAAGAGAATTGCTGCATACACGGACAAGAAGAGACGCAAAACTCTTCGCTGTCAAAATCTGCAATCAAGAAATGCAGCAATCAAGGAAAACTTCAGGCGAAGATCGAAGGAGATTGAGCTGGAACTCGACAGACTCGAAAACAGGCTGGAAATTATAAAGAGAGCGCCAAAGACAGTTGACAAACAGCTAATTAATATTGCATTAGTTTTGACAGAGAAATCGGAGAAAATGAATAGAGCAATAGCACAGATGAGAACAGATATCGCTGAATTCAATAATTGGCTTCGCAATTAGTTAATTTTTTTTTGTTTTATATGAATAAAAGTTTATTTAATTTGTTTATTATACTATATTCATATTTTTAGACTGTATTCTTCTTTCCATACATTTCTAGCTCATAATTTTTTTTTTGATAAAACCTTCGAATTTTACCGAAGATGTACTCAGGAAAGAGAAACCATATGGATTTACTCCATATCACAACTTTCCAATAATGATATAGATACTTTTGATATTTTTTGCGCCAATGTTTTGATATGTATTTAGATAACATTGTAATTGATGAGATGCATGTATAAATTCAGTCAAACACTTTTGTTTTGAGAAAAAATTTTCAATCTTTTTGAATATGAAAGATACAAAGTGCAGAAACTGTTGCATTTATAATTGTCAGCAGTAAATTCTATATAACTATATCAAAATGAAAAAATACAGATTTAAATTTACAAACATTTATAAAAATAAACAAATATACAAATAATACTAGTGAAGAGCAACAGGTACATAAGGTCTCTTGTTGTTGACTTTCTGGATTTGATGAATTCCATTCCTGCCGTAAAGCATAAAATCAATTCGTCGAATTTCGCTTCTGAGCCTCGAATTTTCTGAAATAAGTAAGTTTCTCTCTTTTTCTAGACTATCAAGCAGTTTCTTGAACTTATGTGATTTACTTTTCTCTTCTTTTTCTCTTTCGTTGTATCTCATCATGTGTGCTGCAATTTCGTTGTTGTTAAGCTTGTCTAGCTGCAAAACGAGCTGATCAACAGACTCTTGAGCCTTCTTGCTTTCTTGAATCTCTTGAACATTGCAATCAGTGATTTTCGTCTTGTATTCAAATATTTTCTTCTTAACTGCGTTGATTCTCTCCTTGAGTGATTCAAGGCTCTCTATCTCGTTTACGCGTATTTCGTTCAACTTCGAAACATTATTCGCGCGCTGCATCAACATTATGTCATCTGTCTTTGCTGCCGTCTTTTCATTCCTTAGCGAGTTCTTGTGTGCAAGTTCTGTCGCTTCTTTAAGCCGAATTTTGTTTCTTTCTCGAGAATCCGTCAAGTCTTTGCGTGCGGCGTCGATTTGCTGTCTTAGATCGATTTCTCGCTGCCTATAGCTCTCAATCATGCTTTTGTACTCGTTTAATCTCTTTTCTATAATTTCGTTATTAGAAGTTGCTTTTTCTTGCATAACTCTTTTTGTTAGCGTGTGTATTCTGTCAATCGACGTGGAAATGACTTCAACAGATGTTTGTCTGCCATCTGAGTTCAATTTAATTGGATTCTGCTTAGATTCTTTCATTTTTTGGGCATATTCTGTTTGTAGTTTCTGCAAATTCGCTTGGTGCTCTGCTCTCATTTTGCTAATTTGTTCTGTGTGTGATTTGTATAATTTAATTCTTAATGAAACTCGTTTTGCTGAATATGATTGTATGGAATCGCGTAGTTTGGATGTTCTATCGTTATAAAGCTTATTTACTTTAACGAAATGGTTTTCTGTTGTCTGAATTTGTTTTAATAATGTGAAATGCTCGTCTTTTAAACGATATATTTCTTCATCCTGCAGCACAAGAATCTGTTTCCTTTCGAAAATAGCTTTCTCGTTCTTCCTTTGGTCCAATAAATCATCATATTCTTTCTTTTTCATTTTTTAGAGTAAACGTACATTTTCCCTATTCCCAATTTTCTACTTAAATATCATATATATACATGATAACAATTCTAAATATCAGAAAATTGTTCCTTAAAACCTACATTTTAAAATGTTGAAATAATATTGAATTATTACAATTTTCTACTTAAATATCATATATATACATGATGATAGTTTAAAATATCATAAACCTATATGATAAAAACCACAATTAAAATTTTTTGGGAATTTTTTTTATTTGAATTTTCAACTATAATATAACAAATAAATTAATAAATCAAAATATCATAAAATTGTTCCCTAAAATCCTCAATTTAAAATTTTGATAAAATGTTTTATTATTCAAATTTTCTTCTTGGATATCATAAATATAAATGATATTAGTTCAAAATATCATATAATTGTTCATTATGGCTTCAAATTTAGAATTTTGATATTTTTTGTTTCTATTCCAATTTTGAACTAAAATATAACAAATGGATAAAAAATTAATCAGAAATATCCTTGAATAGTCCTAAAAAATTCACATTTTAACTTTTTGAAAAAATATTGATTGTCCATAAGTTAATATAGCTCACAGGTGTATAGTTCTTTCAAGTAATATAACTTATTTTATCAATCTCAAAGTTGGAAATGCATTTTTTCAAAATTATTTGATATATGACGAATAAATGGTATTTTATGAGATTAAACAAGAGTGCAAATCCAATAGATTATATTTTGAATCAAAATGTTAAAAGTTTTTTTAGATCTTTCTCAAAATTGATCATCGAGTAATTTACACTCCATTATGTCAATCGAGCGGAAATAATTAAATGAATTTTGGACTTTGTCGGTGACCAAAAAAGTTATTTATATGTTCAATTTTAATTTGAGAATATTATCCCCTAAAATCCAGAAATATGAATTAAGCTCATCTAAGTGGATCATATAATAGATTTATCATGACTATAACTGTGAATTTTATTCGAAATAATTTAAACAAGGTTTTTTAATTATTGGAATACGTCACAATTACAAGCACCTCTTCCAATCTACTGCATTTTGAACAGAAATTAATAACGTCCAACTCGGAAAAATTGAAAATTAAATTATTTGAAAAAATCGGACTTGAAAAGTTAAATTAACACACTTTTAGTATTTCTGATGATTAATAAACATTAAGTAAGTTTTCACATAACTGATTAACAAAATCAATCAAATATTGGTTCGGGCAATACTCTGTTGTCTGTTCTTCCTGGCCAAGTTGAGCAAACCAAGGATGAGCTAGTATTTCCTCGCAATCTGGACGGTATTCTGGCTCGATTGCGAGCATCTGTGAAATTAAGTCTCGTAATAATTCGCTCTGTTTGTCATCGAAGTTAATATTTCCAGAACAGATCTGCATCTTCGCAGCTTCCCAGATTTGTTCTGGAGGAAGTTTGTCATCAATTACCCATGGTAAATGGTTACTAGTCATGGCATAAAGGCAAATTCCAGCGGACCAAATATCGGCCTTCATGCCATCGTAGTGCTGACCATTTAATATTTCGGGGGGAACGTATACAAAAGTTCCGCATGTTGTTGTAAGGTAACTGTTTTCTTGTTGGATTTTACAAAGGCCGAAATCACTTAGTTTTGCCCTACCATCTGCTGTAATGAGAATATTTTTCAAAGTAACGTCGCGATGTGCAACTCCCATTTTATGTATGTAAGAAATTGCATCCATGACTTGTTTGAAGTAAATTGCGGCTTCATATTCGCCAATTCCATTATGGAGCTGAACGACTTGTTCTAAATTGCCGTATGTCGAGTATTCTAAAATGATATAAATGTATTTGTCATCAAGTTGGAGATCGTGAAGGCGGATAATTCCTGGATGTGCCATCCTGGAGTGAATGAAAAGTTCATTTTTGAAGTTTTCCAGCAATTTTTGGTTCTGACGAATTGTTAGATTGACAACTTTGCAAGCAAACACTTCGTTTGTCTCGCGATTGATACATTTATAGACGTTAGCAAAAGATCCGGAGTCAATGAACTCAACAAGTTGGTAGGGGCCGATCTGATGCATTTTTTTAAATTATTGATGTAAACCATTGAAAAGAGCGCACTTTTTGGAAATTAAAAATTATCAAATTTAAATCTTTTAGGTTAGAAGAGTTAATATCCATTTCATTGCAAGAGCTCTCAATTAATTGAAAAAGTGATTCAGGATTGATAAGAAACTGAAAAAGTGAGAATTGACCTCGCTATTTTTTTTTCCCTTTTTGTTTTAAAAGGAAGTTGATAGTATGTAAAATTATAGTCCACGAACTATGTCTTGTATGGAATTAGATCATATATAATTTTAAGGAAAAACAAGCAAATATGAAAACCGTAATTTTAAGATCCAAATAATATGTCTAGAAGGCTGTATCATACGATTATCAAATCTAAATTGAATGAACTTCATGAAAGGAAAAAAAAAATTTTTTAGTTGGCATTGAATTTACTTTCATCGGATAAAACACTAGAAAATCATTTGTGTAAAGCATTTATCAAGTTTTTAGGACTTTTCATCGGAAATGGGAAATTTTTCAAATTTTTATGTTTTTTACTCCAACCAACAGATACTACAGAGCAAGAAACTATAATTAATTCAAATTTGAATGGATGGTTTAACTTCGAGAGGAAACTCTGAAATCCTTTGCAAGATTTTATAGTCTTACTCATACTTCGCATGAAAATTTATACTCTGCCATATCTGAGGAAGATGCGAGAATAAGGAAATCGTGGCGTAAATTCGCCTGATTTTGAGGTTAGTGTTTGGAAATAATGACACATTTAAATTAATACATCCGGTGTGTCTTTGATAGATTAATTTATTTACCTGACCCATTTTTGATTTAGACAAGCAATCGTGAATATGAAATTATTTTTCATCGATAATGCATATAAAAGGAGTCAGCAAATCAGTATATTTCACGTATAATAAACAAACAAACTTTACTTAGTGAGAACAGACTCTCTATCATAATCAACAGTTTCCGAATCTGCATATTCTTGCGCTTGAGTCAGGTTTTGCATGCTGTCATCCATGTTAAGCATCATAGAAGCATTGAGAATAGAGGAATGATCGTTAACATTTTTAACAACTAATAATGATCTCCTCTTCCTCGGCGGCAAGAATGTGCTGCTGACTGAATCCAAGGACATGTCAACGAGGCTCTTCACTGATCTGTTAGAGCTCATGCGCCTCAATTTCTTCGGCGGTTCTTCGTGAAGCAATGTCGAAGCTTCTTGTTCATCCATCGGCTGGCCCCAGCTCTCTGAGTCAGCGAGCATGTTAGAGTCATCCTGCTTGTTAAGGGTCTCGAAGAATTCTGGTGGAGTTTCGGTTAAGTTGTTCCAAGCTTTAGGTATAACTTTCTTTTCCTCAAATGGAGAAACAAAATCAGGCTTTTTCGGCTTGAATATTTCCATTGGATCACCTTTAACTACGGCATCTGGCTGAGGAGGGATGAATATTATATCATCATCACTGCTTTCTTCGACTAGAGGCGTTCTTGGGAGATCTCTGAAAATTTGATTCAGATCTTCTCTGCATTCGACTTTTTTGCGCTCTGTTTGGCGACTTAGCATCGGTTCTTGATCAACGAATGTTGTCGTGCTCGCATTATCATCAACAACTGATCTTTCCTGATATGTATCAGTAGTTTCATTGACTTCGAAAGCTTCTTCTTGAATTTTTAATGCTGAGTCCGGAACAATATCCGGACTATATTCGTAGGCAACTGAATCGCTTATTTGAATTGGAATAGAATTTTTTATTGGTGGCTCTTCATACTGCGGAGGTTGGTATTCAACAACCTGTACAGGTTTGTAATATCGTTGTGGTGATGAGTAAACCACAGGACTTGGAGCATAAAATTGATATTGATAAGGAAGCGGTTGTAAATTGTTAAAATATCTTTTATATGTCTGTAAGTCATTAAGAAAGATTTCTGTTTCGGATTCAGCATTTGTTTCAAAATCTTCTTCGGAATCTGAATGATATATCTTTGGATCTGGTAAATCCTCATCAGAATCCGAGTTATCGACAGTAATTATTGGAATTACATTTGGATTTTTGTAATTTGATGGGTGGAAATAATTTCTCGTATTATCTGGTGAAGAATAATGAGAATAAGAGTTGCTGTAAACGCTGCGTTGTTCATCACTGTAAGATCTAATCGACTGAAATTCGCTTTTTAGTCTATTTGAAGAAGATCGTGAATTCTGCGGAGAAAATCTCGGATTTTTGTTCAAATTATTTGGTGAATATCTTCCTGATCCCGATGACATTGTACTGGAGTTATCATTTCTATTCGATCGAATTGGCGAGCCACGTAAATTCGATCTCATTAAAAATGATAAAAAAATGTAAATGACAGATTTTCATTTTTATTGCAATTTCAGTATCTATACACTCAATAAATCAGAAAAAGTCTAAAATTTCGCTGTCAAAGTGAAAAATTGAAAATACATGAAGGTTTTCTTCAATTAAACGAACAATTCCGTTTGTGTTATTTAGCTGAGGCTTTGGCGAGTCTATAGATTGGTAGTTAGGTGAATATAAATTTAAGGTTAATTTCCGTAACAATCTATAATGATATTTTAATGTACAAAACAAATAGGGTCACTTAATAGCATGGATAGGTGGCCGTAGATGGCAGGTACAAACAAATTACAATAATAAGCAAATATATAAAAACAATATTATAAGGGCATCATTGAATGCTTTCATGGTACTACATTATAACAATTCTAACAATTCCACTTTGATTATTAAGTTCAAAATACTTACTTACGCATTATTTGAAAATATTTGTCGGCTTCATTAAGAGATTGGAAATGAGTGAGAGCACGTGAATGTTCACGGGTATCTTCACCAGGAGCTTGCAGATTGAAGTACGGAGGCAAGACTTGTTGAGATTGTGTGTGTATAAGCGCTCTTGGTTCTGGCGTTTTAGATTCAGGCTCAACATCTGCAGAAACCGCGTCAAGATCAAGGGTAGATTCGGCCCATTGTATACACTCATCGATCTTTCCATCTTTAATAAAATTACCGTATTTCTTGACCATTGCTCCGTTCCAATGGTGATACAGCGACGAATCGCTGCGTTGACTTCCAGTGAACCTCCGATAGAGTTGCCAGAAAGACCAAGGAATTTTGAGTGAAACATTTTTCCCCAAATAAAGTCGCATCGCTTTGAGAATTGATATATCTTCCATCACTGAGAACGTAGTAGGCTTACCTTTTATTATCTTTGGGAGTATTGGTATTGATGTTTGTTGTGAAATCGGAGGTTGATAGATATACTCTTCCATTTGCGCGGGTTGCTGTTGGCCCAAATCAACGGATAACAAAGGCATACCAGCGGCCAATGAAGAAATAGGAGGCAATAACTGCTTCTGGGTTTGTGTCGCCATAATTTCCTTTGTTTTAAAAAATAAAATAAAAATAAAATTTACAAAAAACAAAAATCCATCCTCTATATGTAGCAGTAAAATTAGATTTAATCCTGAAACAAAATTTTGAAATGTTTATGTCAATGTTTAATTTGAAAATCTTTTAAAAATATTCCCGAAAATATATTCTTGCTTTTCGTGTTTTTTATCTCAGAAAATTGACATCAATTTTTTCTTTGAGCTTTTTATGACCAGAATTAGATAATGACGAATACAACCAGTATATTAATTTTATAATTTCTTTTTTTCTAAAACTTGGCATAATAAGAATCAAATTTTTGGTAAACTTTTTATTTTGAAAATAAATCACTCAATTTATATTTTCATCCGTTCTCTCAAATGCGATGAGAAATATCTTTAATTGGCGTGATCTAAAGCGCAGTAATTCCAAAATTAAACGGAGAAATTCTCAGCGTTAAGAATATTCAAAATAAATAATTCATCTCCATTGATTCCAAGAGAGGGAAAAATACACTTCTCATCGTTTTTTTCAAATGGTTTTTTATCATACTAACCTTATCGTATAGTCTACTGTTTTGAAGAATCCATTCGTTTGCATAGTTTGCTAGACATGAATAACATGGATATTATGATATAAAATAAAAATGATGGGGAATTCAGTTTGTTCTTCCTGAAAAGTACCCAGATTTGCGATACATCTGCCACATAGACGCAAAGCTCTCTGTTGCATTAGAGAGATCATATGATTATCTAATTTTTTACGGGTTTTTATAATTTTCAATTCAATATGGAAAATTTTACATGGCAAAATCTTCAATTATTGAAAATTATAATTCAAATATACTTTTGTAAGGAATGATTATCGTTGCTTTATAGCCAGCGGCATATTGTTGCTAGTTAGGGGGTCCTGACCTATAATCAATGATAATAATTATTGAGACTTATCCTCATTTGACAATAAAATATTTCGACCTGACGATCAATATTATTGCTAATAACCGAATGTATATCATATTTAGAGCGGTCAGAACATAATTTTGTTCCATAAAATAATTGATATATAAAATCTTATCATTAAGCAAATTTCCCTTTCAATTTTTCTTTTTTTGAATGAAATATCCGCTTATTGACTGTAGATAGTATTTAATTATTTCATTCAAGCCAATTACAACACCGATATACCTAAGTCCACAAAATCATAAAGACAAGGCATAAATATTGCGAGAAAATATTTTCGCGCCTTTCCCACCTTTTCAAGGAAAAATTTAGAATGCCATTTTGGATTATTTGAGTATTAACGTTGGGAAACGTATTGTTTATCTGCATAAAATCTTTCAATTGTGAAATTACTAACGAGATTCGTAGAATTTGTCAGATACAAGACAT
Source organism: Trichomonas gallinae (assembly GCA_008369845.1). Classification (NCBI taxonomy): domain Eukaryota; phylum Parabasalia; order Trichomonadida; family Trichomonadidae; genus Trichomonas; species Trichomonas gallinae. The sequence continues at coordinate 12,081 of MRSU01011516.1, forward strand.
CATTGTATATTTACTCCATTTTCCCTTGATAATCAGCTACGTCCGTATCTCATTATAGTTCATCACAGTTTACGCATTAACTCATTTGAGAAAAAGAACGACAAACTTCGAAATAAATGCTGAAAAAGCAACGGAAATGCATTAATAACGCTAACCACCTAGAACCGAATCTATGGCATCCATCCCCACATCTCGTATTGTTTTTGCAACGTTTATATTCTATATTTCATTATTTCTGACTCCGTAAATTGGCAAAAATCATCAGTCGTCAGAAATTAACCTTGATTTGTAAAGTGTCAGACATAAAACCGATATCTGTCATGTAAATGTCAGAAACATTTGTAAAATAATAATCGACAGAAAACTATGTAAATAGTCAAATGTCAAAATCCTTGGTAAATTTTTTCATTCAAAGATATCATAATGATTTTGATTCGTGATCATGATTTAATCAGAAATAATAATATAAGGCATACAATAGACAAAAATTGCATCATTTGATATATTGATTTTTCTTTGTTATCATATCGAAAAATGGAGTTTAGATTATTTCTTTGATGATTAATATTTGACTAAACCATTCATAGTCAATAATGATAGATGTATAGATTATGCGATGATGTATTGAGCTTAAAGGCTTGATTGATGTAGCCAATTTTGATTAAATTTTGGTAATATTTACAAACATCGAAATATATCATTTTTATAGTGTATAGATATGAAATATGATAAAATCATGAATTAGCCCGACGATAATTTTTTTTTCGGTTTACAAATTTTTCTAAAAATAAATGAACTCCAAGGAGAACATTGAGGAGCGTCTTGCCATCTTGCGCAAGAGCATCTTCACTGAGGATGCTGGCGATGTCTCCGCAGTTTTGCTGTCCACGAGCAAGGAGAAACCAAACATTTACTCGATTGATGATGCAATTTTTCGCTGGATTTACGGCGTTTTGCTATTAGACTCATATACAATTATTACGCAAGAAAAAATCATCACATTATACAAAGAAGCTTCTGGTGCCGATAAATTAATATCATTAAGGACACCAGATAAGATTATCCTTGACCAAATTAAAGGATCTGTTGCAGACCAAATCAAGTCATACGCAAATGGCCGTCTTTTCGCAAGTGATGTTGCTTGCGCTAATTCAGACATTTCTGCTCTTTCTCTCGTCGACAAGACATATGATTTGGAAGGTGTTCTCATTGTCCACCTCGAAAACGAGCTCGCACGTATCAGAAACGCAGGACGCGTCGCTGATGGTGCACTTACCAAGGTTTTCAAGCTCCAAATGGAACAAGCCATCGAAAACCAGGAGCCAACACCTCTGAAAGAATTGTCAAACTACACAAGAAAGGATCTTAACAATCCTGCAAAAATCAATCCGAAGTTAAATCCATCAGACGTTGAGCCAGCTTTCCGCCCAGCCATCAAGTGTGGCAATGTCTTCGATATTGACTTCCCACCAGAAATCGGAGCCGGAAATCTCACATATGATTTTGTTAATGCAACAATTGGTATCAATTTCAAGTCCTACGTCGCTGTTGTCGGCCGTACATACATCATCAACGGCACACCGACAGTAAAAAAAGCTTATAAATCATTAGTTAAAGCAAAAGAAGCCGCTCTCCTCCAATGCAAGCCAGGAAACACTCTCGGATCTGTTTACCGTGCATTTATTAACGGTCTCGATGAAGAATATCGTCCATTTGCTCCAAAAACAATTGGTGGCTTTTCCGGAACAAACGTAATCACAACGAAACACGTAATTACAGATGAGTCCGAGGAGAAGATCCCAGCCAACTGCTCAATCGTACTCGCCATCGGTCTCAAAGAAGTTCGTGTTGAAGAACATCCACCATTTACATTCTCTATCGTTGATACAATCCAAGTCACAGAGGGCGAAGACGGTGTTGCACCAGTTACAAAGGCCAAAGACAGATATAAACAGATCTCATACAAATATGATAACGAAGACAAGGATCAGATCATGCAGGAGCTCATCAACGATCCAACACCAATGTACGAGCGCACACGTAACAAAAAATCAGGCGGAAAGAAGGATGAAGAAGATCCAGAACTTGCATCAATCTTCGCTCAATTCGAGAACGCCAAGAATGTTACAAGGCAAACAGCATTGTCCAAGAAGTCAGCAGATGACGATGAAGAGCATCCAATTTCTTTCAATAGCGTTAACGAAATTACTGGCGCTTTCAATCCAAACAACATCTTCGTTGTTAAACCGGCAAGCTCAGTGTTGCTCCCATTGTATGGCCAGCTCATTCCATTCCATATTAATGTTATCAAATCTGTTACAGCAACAACATCATCTGATGGCACAGTTTCTACAATCGTATTCGCCTTCAACATCCCTAAGGCCTCAGATACAGACAATTTCAAGTATTTCATCAAAGAATTAACATTTACATCACATAGGGGCCACTTCTTCGATGGCACAGCTAAGGAGATCAAGCAGATGATGACCAACTACAAGAAGTTCCTCAAATCCAAGCAGGATGAAAAGAGCGTCTTCAAAGGTGAAGATCTCCAAATGCTCCACAACAAGTCAGGCAAACCAATCCCAAGACTTCCAGCACACGTACACATTCGTCCAGCTATTTCCGGATCCACAAAGACAGCTGGTACATTCGAAGCTCACATCAACGGTTTCAGATTCAGGTCATTACAGAACGAAAGACTTGATATCATGTACCAGAACATCGAACTCGCTGTCTTCCAGCCGGCTACTCAGGATAACGAAATGATGACATTGATTCACTTCTATTTGAAGCAGCCAATTAAGATTAACAGCAAGCTCGAGCATCACGTCACTATCTACAAGCCAACAGGTGATGCTTCAACAGATATTTCTAAGACATCAAATTCGATGACAGATCAGGCCGAAGCAGCTGAAGATGAGCGTGATATCAAGATCAGGAAGAAGGCTAACAAGGAATTCAAGACATTCATCAAATCTCTTGACGACCCAGAACTCGGATTACGAGATCCACCGGACTTCCAGGTCCCAGCGAAGCCACTCGGATTCAAGGGTGTCGCTACAAGGCAGATCTCAACAATCTACCCGCTCAAGAACGCTCTCATATCTGTTATTGATTCCCCACCATTCGTTCTGATGACAGACAGAGTAGATGTCGTCGTATTCGAACGTGAAACATACTCAGTCACAAACATCGATATCACGTTCTTGCTCAAAGATATGAACGAAGATCCAGTACAGATCTCTAACGTTTCAGTTTCTGATGTCAAGAACATCAAGAAGTGGCTCGAAGTCCTCAAGATCAAGTACTACAGCCAGCGCAACAACATCAGATGGAATGATGTCCTTCCGAAGTTCAGGAAGATGAAGCGCGAAGTCTTCGAGAATGATGTCGGAGGCTGGGACGGTTTCTTTGCTCCAGAAGAGGAAGAAGATGTCAACTCTGAGAACGAAGACAAGACATGGAAGGATGATGACGATGACTTCGATGCAGGCGAGGAAGACGATGAGGAATTCGATGCAGTTCCCGATGAGGATGAAGACGAGGGACCAGTCGATGATGAAGATGATGATGGCAAAGACTGGAGACAGCTCGACGAAGAGGCAGAAGCTGCAGATCTCAGAGCTAAGGAGAAGAGAGAAAGGAAGAAACATCACCATCATCACCACCACTAAAAATATTTTAGCAGTATATATATTATTCAATCATGATCTTTTTTTTTTAAATATTACATCATAACATATTTCGAAATTAAAACATGTCTATTTAATTACGAACAATAAAACTAATATCATTAATGAATAATTTATCATATAAATATCAAAATGACGATTTCTGCATCGCTACACATTCTGTTCCTAGAGTAAAGGAATCAACTAATGAAGATCTTAAGATTTAAATCTTTCTTTTGTTTCAACGAATTAAACAAGTTTGAAGAAAGCTGTTCCACACTGGACACAATGAAATGATGTCTGATTTGTGGAAATTCTATAATAAAAAA
>MRSU01011518.1:0-19569 GCA_008369845.1 Trichomonas gallinae
TTTTGGAAAAGGTGACAAATTTGATAACCTCATAGAATCAATTGATAGTTTACAAAACGGTTAGAACGGTCCCTTAACATAAATTTTTGACATTTTACAAACATATTTAGAGATAAGGAGACAGATTGCTCTCACATGGTTTTGCCACATATTCAAAATATAGACAAGTATGCCCATTTTCATGATAAATTTTATCGGGATCTAACACATTTTTCTACGCCCAATTTTCATGAGATTCCGCTAAAATATTTTTTAACTTTATTTTTTAAAAATGAGCAAAATTCAATTCAAAGTTAAGATTTATGCCTCTCCAGGTGGCATTGTAAACTGGAACAAAGTAATTTTTTTTGCGGATTTCATGACAAATCATCATCCGTATAAAAGTTTCTTAGAAATCGTCATCATCTTCTTCATCATTTTCATCATCTTTACTAAATTCAACGCCATGTTTTTTAATTAGTTTAATGATATCCTCGGATGCATACTTTCTAGCAACTGAAGGAAGACAAACATCTTTCCTCTCATCAGAATATTTACCATTAAATTCGGATGAATTAGCTTGCTGAATGTAGCATTTCCATCTGCTTCATGTTCAAGAAGTATTTTGACAACATCATATTTATCCTTCTTAACTGCAACGAAAAGAGCGTTTCCAGTGAAATCAATTGAAGAATTCTCTAAAAATTTGATAAATTTCATAAAATTATATCGAATTGATTCATCATCGTCATGATAAAATGATTATAATGAAATCCATCATCTGAGTGAACTCTTTCAAGAGTGACTTCCATATCAATGCTTGCACCATTCTCAACCAAAAGCTCTATCAATTCAAGGTCACCATTTTCTACAGCATAAATTAATGGTGTTGTTTCAATTGTAGTGATTTTGGTATAAATGAATGATAAACATATCCGTAATAACCATATTAATATGATGAACATCAAATATGGATGATGAATCTCAAAAATGAATAATTAATATCGTCATCAAAAATTTATGATAGATTCGCATTACATCATCTGGATTGACTCGATGTTTAGGCAAAAATTCAACAGGTTTGAGATTACCTGATTTAACTGCTTCGAAAAATGGTGATGATTGAGCTTCAATATTGCAATTGTCATTAATATCTAATGAACTGGATAAATATAAAAATGAATGCCACCATAAAAATAATAATGAATGCCAAAAACAAAAAATGAATTCTAATAAAAAATGATGAATTGTTAAAGTTATATTTGGATCTGCTCCATTTTCAAGAAGATAAGTGATGATTTCCATGTTTTTATAGTGGATTGCAAGATTTAAGGGGCAATCCATATCGACATCAAAATAATGAAATGATGAAACATTTTGAATATCATAAATAAAAAGATGAATTCTGTCCTTAAAAATAAATAATAAATGTCAAGTTCATATGAATAATAATAAATATCAGGATCATAAGATTAAAAGTGAATAGTTACTTCATTTTTTAAAGATGAGTAGAATAAAAACAATAATGAATTCCATTCGGATCATATAATATTTCAAAATCAGCTTCATAATGTTTTAGAAGTTTAATCATTTCAAGAGAATTGCGTTCTATTACGCCTCTCAATGGGAATTTGACATATTCCTTTTCAAAATGTTTTAATAAAGAATTTCTAATTCATTGACATCCAGACAATTTTCGCACAAGAATGATAATGCTTTAAAATTAAATGATTCAACTGCCCATGAAGAATCAAACAATTCATATTCTTTTCCTTCAAGAAGTTTCGCTGCTGCATCATGAAAATGATAGCGTATTGCTTTCTCGAGAGAAATCGTTTGGCCATTGTCAACAAGAGCTTTTATTGTATCGGTGTTTCCTAATTTTAATGCGCAAGAACATAACCAATATAGATTGGAAAGTATTCTGGACAAATTTTATGATCATCAAGGAAGTTTTTTAGTGTTTCAACAGTATTATTAAAGTTCTCTGACGTTAGGTTTAACAAGCTGTTCATCATCTGCTCGAAACACGCGAATTCATACGGAGCTTTCGCATTTTGAAAGCTGACCATTTTTTTTTGTCAATTTTATCGCCGATCTTTGTATACTCTCCATTCTAACAATAATAAACTTCAAATATAACAAGTTAAGAATTGCATGATGATATTGTATGCAATAATTACTAAGAAATTTAGATTTTCTTGAATTTTTTAGAATTTGATTGAATATGAGAGTTTATTAAATAGCATATTAGGATCAGCATCTTCATTTGAATATTTGAAAAGTTAATTAACAGGGTGAAACGAGAGATTTAGTCTAATATTTTAGAAATAGTCTTAAAAACCACCACGGAGTCTTAAGACTAAGTGGAGTGTTGAGTCCTTATGGATGGAGTAATCCTAAAGTGTATTACCATCTTCTAATTGCTTACCAGCGAAGATAAGTCTTTGCTGATCTTTCTGATAATTTTGTTATGTAAATATTGAACTAAATTAACATCACATGATGATAATAACACCTATTAATGAGATCAAATTGTTTGGCTGAACACGAAATGCACATGTGTTGATGTTACATTCGCGAAGAGAACGAAGTGGAAGACCTGCTAAAAGAAGTTGCTGACGGAATGATGAGGTTTTGTTTTGCACAACTATGCCGCAGGAAAGAAGTGGGCAGTGAGAAAATGCGTCACGACCAATTGTTTCTACACAGAGAGGGATGTTGATACTCCTCAACTTTATGCAGCCATAGAAAGCGCTCGCACCAATACTATGGACTGTGCTGTCTGGTATCAAAACAATCTCAAGGTTGATGCAGCCATTAAATGCACTTTCTGCAATGGACTTGACGCTGTATGCAAGAGCGAAGAAGTTCGTTGGTGATGCAGGTGGATAAACAATCATTTTGTCGAGTGATGACGTGTAAAGAGCACCATAATCGACAACGAAATTCTGAGACTTGAATGGTACAAAACGCGAGAAGTTAGAACAGCCTTCAAAGACTCCTAATCCGATGTTTGTGAGCTTTGATGTGTTTGTGATGCTGACAACTTTGAGGAGATTGCACTGCCTGAAACTTTGGCTGCCAAGATCAATAACATTATCTGGGATGCTGACTGTTTTAATGAGAGTCATCTCTAAGCATTGCTTTCCAAGACTGTTGATATTCTCTGGTATGGAAAAATCTGATAAACGCGAACAGTTCGAGAATATGCCTGCTGGTAGATATCCTGGAGTGAACAAATTAGATTCGAAAGTTACTTTCTCTAATCCACTAGATGAGAAGCAGAAAGAACCTGCTGATGCAACTGTTAATGGAATAACAAGTTCTGTAAGACTAGATAATCCACTGAAACAGTATTCACCGATGCTGACATTCAGTTCATTATTAAAGATTAGCTTGTTGACTTTTGAACACATAGAAAAAGCATTCTCACTTAAAGTGAAATTGACTGTCGACATGAATTCGATTGTTTTGAGATCTGAGACTTCACTGAAACAGTATTTACCAATAAAATACAGATTTGGACCAAACTCAATTCCATTAGAAAGGCTGCATTGATAAAATGCGTAATTATCAATATATTTAATTTCTGGCAATGCAAAAATAGTTATTAGTTTCGTACATCCACTGAATGCTCGTGCCTCAATGTACTGGAGCTGGGATGTGGAAGGACAGGTGACAGAAATTAAATTTGTTTTCCTTTGAAAGGATCCTAATTTGATCCTTGTTACTGTTTCCGGAATGGAAACTGTTGATGCATCCGAATCAAAAAATTGAGCAATATAAGTGTTGTCTTTGTCCATCAGCAGCATGTTAGCACTGATATATATATTGGAGTTATTTGCAAAAACAAAAACTGCTTTTGGCGAATCACTTATGACAGCGCCACCAATGTATTGTAACTTCTCAGGAAGATTAATTTCGACGAGATTTTTGCAGGCTGAGAAGGCCGAGCTGCCAATATATGTTACATTATCTGGTATCGTTATGTTATATATAGCACATCCTCGCATAAACTCGCCTGGAATAGATTTAAGTTTATTCGGTAATCTCACGTAAAACAATTTATTTGTGTTTTTAAACGAGCGTATTCCAACTGTTAATATAGAATCAGGTAGTTCGATTGATGATGCGACACATGTGTAAAAGCAATATTCGCTTATTGTAGTTACTGAATCTGGAACTGTTATAGATGTGCATTGTGATGAACAAAAACACCCAGCACCCAAAATTTCGACAGAATTAGGAACAGAAAAAGCTGTAGTCAAAGAAGAAAATCTGTATAATAAAGTCTTTCTATCATAACTATAGACGCATCCTGATTCAACAACAAAGTTTTGGTTATCTGGATCAATGGTTATAGAAATTATTTTTGTATTCCAATATAATGCAGTGCCAACGAAAATACTACAATATTTTGGGATGAAAAGTGAGTCAATATTAGTACTATGTAGCATAAACTCGCTGATATTAGTGAGCTGACTTTCTTTTGGAATCGAAAAAGACGTGAGAGGGTTGTTGCCAAATCCGTATATGCCTATTGACTGTACTGTAGAAGGAATGGAAACGGAAGATAGTGAATCATCTGAAAAAGAATAATGCCCTATCGTTTGCAAACCTTCGGGAAGCTTCAATGAAGATAATGAGCTGCATGACTGGAATGCGGAATCTCCTATTGTTCTCAGCATAGTACAGCTGGATAAGTCTGCTTCTGTTAATTTAATTAAATTATAAAATGCATATTGCTGAATAGTTTTCAATTGTGGATTAGATTCGAAGGTAAAACTTGTAAATGTATCAGCAACATTTTTGAAACAATAATCAGTTTTACTTTTACCAAATATTGTTGTACAGGAAGATTTAATGACAATCTGGGTGTTCGAGCCAGAGACCGACTGAAGAATGGTATTTCCATTGCTATATTGGATACCAGCATTAGTTGTCAATCAGGATATTTAACAAATAAAATAAACAATTTTATTAAAAATAATGTCACTTTTAATACCCACTTTTTGTAATTTGGGGTTTTGTAAATTATTATCCATAACTCAGAAACTTAAAAATTACTAACATGCACCTTTACTTGGCGCGAGTATATGTTCTGAAGAGCTGGATTATGATAATCTTTAAATTCGAGAAAATAATTAATCTAAAGAGTTAGGATGTTTGGAGTTTCCTTATGAAGTTAGTATTGATATCAGGTGCATCATTGCTTTTCTCATTTCGTTTCAAATTCGTGAAAAATAATTTTTTCAAGAAGTTTTTTGTTATAAGATGGTCTAAATTAGAGGAATTGCAAGTAAACACTTTCATTGGATTAACAAAGACTAGTAATTATATGGTGCTTTGTTAATTTTGAATTAAATATCTGTTTTAAATATTTGTATGCTATACATTAACTACTTTATGTAGCATTTGAATGAAATGGTTATCATTGAATTGAAAGCAGATGTTTGAATTGATTAAATAATTCTGGATATTCTGGCATAAATAAGTTTTCTGTTCTCTGTATTGTAAGTTCTTTAGATTGTTTTCGTTCTTTAAATAGTCTATATTCGTTCATTATTTTGATGTAATTATTATACGTGAGAATTATTTTGGAAGATTCAACAAAATCATCTTCCATGGTAAAAGTAAATGAAACTTCGGTATTATCGTCTTCAATAGAATCGAAAGAATTTTCGAAAATCGTTTCGTACGTTTTATTTTGAAGAGGTGTCTCCCATACCATTTCATACATGATTTTCTTTGCATTATTTAAGTTATGCAAGTCATTTTCTAGTTTTTTATTATGTTTTGATAAAATATTGTAATCAGACTGAAGTTGAGACAATTCTTTTTGCATTTCAAGTTTTTTAGATTGTAATATATCCATTTTGTGCTTCTCTTTCTCAAGATTTTTTGTAATTTCATTTTTTGAATTTTGAAGCTCTGCGATTTTCGTCTGCCAAAAGATAATATCCGATTTATAGTACTCAAATAACTGTTTTTGGTATGATTTGATGTGTTGCATCAATGATTCTAATTCGACATCAGGTTTAAAATTCATTTTTATTATTTATATAGGTTCTACTCCTCCAAATTTTTAATAATTTATTTAGGGTCTACTTCCCCTAATTTTTATAAATAAGGTTAATCATTCTTTATAAAAAACTAATTACAACTTATAAATAAAATAACTATTACTATCATAGCTTATTGACCAATTCAAAATCACATATTGACTTTATTATTAAAATTCAAAATTTAATCCAAAACATTTGATTTAAAATTTAGAAATAATTCCTATACATATGGATTTTATCATGATAATGATTTTTCGACGCAATATATCTTTTTAATATTCTTTATTTTCATTAAATTTCTATTTCATCCTACTTGCTTGCATCATAAATGATAGTATTCTATCATATATAAGTATCCATTTTTATTAAATTTCATCTCGAACTGAAATGATCTTTTATATCAAGTAAAATTAATGCAGATGGTGTATATTTCATGTAAAAATTATTAAATACTTGCTCAATTTCAATAAAACAAACATGAAAAATTTTTAATTAATTCCATTCAATTTAAGTTTGACGTATTTTGAAACAAATTTCTCCATTTCCTCAAGTGTACTTGTTTGTGTTGTTCTCATCTTATAAAATTGGTTCCTTGCTTCAATTCTAAGGTCGTTAATTTCATCAGGAGTGACATTGTAGTCTTCTGGATTAATGCTCCCACTAGACACACTCTCATCATCATCCTGACTCATATATTCATCATCAGAGTCAGGATTAACACCAATTAACTTGAAGAAACTAACTTTCTTGAAAACAGGTGGATCATCTTCGTCGTCGTCATCATCTGTCTCAAAAATCTCTGTCTGTGTCTTTGTAACAGTCTTAGCTTTCCACTTTTTATGCGGAATTATTTCGTCTTGCTTCTTAGATTTCTTGGATTTTGGTGATTCAGGGGCAGATTCTATTGTTAGAGTTCCAAATCCTAGTATTGAGTTGTCTTTTTTGGACTCATCTTGCTTTTCCTCCTCTTCTTCCTCTTCTAGTCTAGAATATGACGAAGATTTTTGCGGATTTGAAGAATCATCGCTGTCGACTGCGAACACAGCATTTCCGAGGCTTCCTGGTAATGGAAGAGGTGGCGGAGGACGCTGTGGAGGCTTAGCTTGCGAAGTTTTCTTCTTTTTCTTCTTTTTGATAATTTTCTTGCTTTTTCTTGATCTGGCATCTGAACTTTTCTTCTTATTTTTCTTTTCTTCATTTATTTCATTTGGTTGGTTATTTTTAGCGTTTTCTCCTTCTTTTAATGAAGAATCAATTTCTTCTTTTTTATTTGCTTGGGATGGTGGTGTTTCTAGTGATGGATGTGACAAAGGTGGTGCTTCATATCCATGTTGATGCGGATTTATTATGCTTAAACTTAAATTATCTGAAGTTTTTTCAACTTTTACTTCATCAGTCATTGATTTGATTGGAGGAGCCTTATATTCGCTTTCCTGCTCTTTAGGTGGTGATTGTGGAATCAATGGCGGCAAAATTTGCGAAAAATCAAAATGTTTAAGCTGATTATCTGTTTCTTTCATTGCATCTTCATCATCACTAGAAAAAACGAGCGTATCTACCATCATCGTATCAGAGCTGCTTTCTCCAGAGTTGTTTAAATTATGTTTAGAACTCCAAAGTCTAGGAATTGCTTCAGGAAGCTTGATTATGGATTCATTATCAGGATCTGTTGACTCTGTTTCTACCTTTGCGTTTGAGCTTGGCTCTGATTGTTGTTGTTGAATTTCTGAAACTGGAAGCGAAGAATTTTTGAATTTTACTGTTCCAACCTGAATTTCTTTAGACTGTTCAAGTATTTCAGGTTCTATAGGAGTAATTTTATAAGTATCGCTTAAAGGAAGAATATCTCCATTTAAAACATGCTTTAAAACCAGTGGATTTAATGATACTATAATCCATCCTTGAAGTAGATAAGGTTTTAAGTGTGATCTAGTCTCTCTTCCTGTGTATTTATCATTTTCATTCACGTTTTGTCCATTTATTTGCAAAATATTATCACCAAACACAATTGTACACATAACAGAAAGAAATTCGTAGTTAGAAAGTGGGCAGCAATCGACAGAAATTGTAGATAAAGATGGCTGCGGCCGAATACCACGAAATGTATCAATTTCTGTATTATCAAGTATTAGTTTCGTCAGAGTTGGTATTGTTCTTAGTGATTCTAATGTTTTTAATGGATTATTCGACAGATTTAATGTAACTAATGTAGGAGAAAAGTCCAAATCCGCAAGAGACGACAGATTTTGGTTCGAAAAGTCTTGGATTAAGCTTCCTTTTGGAATGGGGCTTAAACCAAGCCTTTTCGTCATAAAAAATTGTTTCTGTTTTTTGTCACTTTTTAGGATCGGGAATTAATTTTTTCTAAAAACGTTATTTTCAAAATCTGTATATTATTACACGTATTTTTATTGAAATTTTTAAATTTTTAATATTAATTTACGTTTGAAAATTTCATATTGACCCAGTATCATGACGCAAATAAGTTATTCACTTCTATTATAACCGATTTATAATGTTAAAATTGCTAAATGATCGATAATAATTTTTTGGAATTTAATTTCTTGAAAAAGAATAAAAATTACTATTGCAAAAACATAACATACATGAAAAATAGTGAAATTATCATGAGAAACTAATTTTATTCTATTTTTGACATGTAAAATTTTACATAACAGTTAAATAAAAAATAATAAGATTTATATTTACTCAATAACTCCAAAGATCATTGATAAAAATCTTAGTAAACTAAGTGTTATACTCAAAGATATATAATGATTATATGGTAGAAGTAATAAGACACTAGCCTCGTTTAAAAGTTAACTTTAAGTTCATTTTTATTAACTATAGTTATTCATGAAAGAAACTAAACATTATGGTATTTATACAATCTACTGAGAAACCACAATATATTAAACAAGCTGCCCATATAATGCACAACATTATGCAGTTATAGCAAAAAATAATAAAATGACGATAGCACTTTATTTGGTCGCGGCATAAAAGTGTCATAAAATAATATGCAAGAATTTATTCCAAGTGAGTACTGTAATGAGGTTATTGAACAAGCTCCATTATTGCAGCCCCATCATATGCTCGAGGGGATGATATATGAGCTTACAGAAGACAAAGTTGATGAAGTTGCGGAAACAATTAAATGCTTACTTCCAGATGAAGAACTTCCAACAGTATACAAATTAATTGGACATGCATCCATTATCAGACCGTTTATCTGGCATCAGCTTGGAGATCTTTGGTCAAAATTTGGAAATCCTGACATTGATATCAGAACTACACCTTTCACAGAATATCTTTTCAAAAGGAAGATTATAAAACTCAATAGACTCATTAATCCACCAAGACTTCCATTCACAATTGAAGAATTCGAACTTGGCTTCGATGTGAATTCAGTAGAAGCTGCAATTAAAAAAGATAATCTCGACCAATTGTCAATTTTATCAATCGAATCTGACTTGAGGAAAAATGTCAAATTGCATAGAAAAGAAATGAGCACAATTTCAATGGCAGCATATTTCGGCTCAATGAATGTTTTCAAGTACTTGATGTTAAACGGAATTCCTATTACAGTCGAAACAGCTCAAAATGCTGTAAAAGGTGGAAATGAAGAGATTTTGCAGCTCGTCATGGAAAAGAACCTAGATTTTAGCTCCTTGCTGAAGACGGCCATCGAATATCATAGAAATGGCATAGTTAAATGGCTGATTGAATCAGGATTTTACGAACAAATCAGCTTGAATCATTGCATAAGAAGCATCAATACATTAGCTTTCACATACTTTTTGATTAATGGCAGTGATGTGAACCAGAATGAAAATGGATTGACTCCATTATTGCTTGCATCCGAAAGAGGAAGAAACGACATTGTTCAATTCTTGATCGAGAAAGGCGCAGATATTACTTTCGCAAATAATGAAGGAGACTGCGCATTCACAAGAGCAGCCGTCAATAATCATTTTAATGTTTTGAAGACATTGTTTGCTGCTGGACTTGATGTAAACACAACATTCTCTGATGGAACACCTGTTATATGTAGGGCAGCTAAAGATGGAATGCAGAAGCTCATCGACTTCTTGATTTCAAATGGAGTCAGTATGGAATCTGTTGACAAAGATAATAGCACACCTTTAATGCTTGCTTCATCTTCTGGCCATGAAGATATTGTCTTAGATCTGATCAGCCGTGGTGCAGATTTGTACCATGCAAACAAATACAATTACACTGCCTTAGTTTGGGCATCTGAAAATGATTTCCCTGATGTAGTTAAAATATTGATAGAGAAAGGAGACATGACGAAAATGAATTGTCAAATGGCTCTAGAACGCGGACGCAGTGTTCTTTCTCGTGAATACATCGAAGAAGCATTGCAAAAATTGTAATTATTACATATCAATACATATGTTATAATCGATAATCAATGGGAAATATATTGCAAAACATTCGATATTTTTTTTATTATGCATAAATGTAACATAAAATATGATCCAAATAGTTCATGCTTAAAAGAAATATCTTAACGATTAAACACTAATTTGTCTATGAAATCTTTTAAGCTTGCGGGCAAATTAGTGTTTTTTATATCATATGACTAAAATTAAAAGAAAAAATAGAAAAGACTTATTTTAATTTTTGAAAGAATAGAATTATGCTCCTGTGTATTTAGGATTTGAGTTAAGCATTGGCTGGCTGATGACTGGATCATCATGTTTCTTGCGACGAATCAAAACAGCAGCGACAACGATGATAACGAGAACGATGACGATGGCAGAGACAACTGAAACGATGAGCACTGTGTGGCCACCCTTCTGGTCATCTGGGCCTTCTGATGGTGAGGGTGTAGGTGGTACTGGTGTGCGTGTGTGTGGAGAGTTTGTATAGATTGTGACAGTGACTGGGTTGATGAATCCAACGACTGCATCATCAGTTGGATTTGTGAGCTTGATGGTGAATGTGGCGTCCTGTGCATTCTGTTTCTCGTGTGTCTTGATTGAGAATGTCTTTGAAGTTTCGCCATCATCGAAAATGAGGGTTCCAGAATATGGCTCGTAATCATCACCAGCAACAGCTGTTCCATCGAAAGTATCAACAGAAACACTCATCTTTCCGAGGCTTCCACCGATTCTGCTAACTTCGACATCCAAAACTTGTCCTCTCTTGATTGAAGCTTCCTTGGACATAAATTCAACAAGTCCCGTGCCTTCGTTGTTCAAATAAACAATTTTTGTGATGGCAATTTTATCTTCAACTAAACTAGCTCTAATTGTGTGATCACTCTCGACGGAAAGTGTCTCAGATGCAAAGAGAAGAACATCATGCTCTTCTTTGCCGCTGCAATCAATGGATGCAGCTTTAGCGTGATCGATAAAGATATCCATCTTTCCAAGTTCATTGCCTTTGTTACCGAATATGTAAATTCTTGTGCCTGTGAACTTAGCGACAGCAGCAGCGCCGATTTCCTCTGTTTCAGCAACTGTTGGCTTCAATTTCCAGTCACCATCGTAAGATAATTGAGAAAGTGGGATTGGAACAAGCCCCTTTGTTGAAGGCTCGCCGTTGTGGATAACAATTCTTGATGTATTTGTAAATCCAACTAATGCACCAGATGATGGTGAAGAAATTTGAGCTGAGAATGAAAGATTGTATTCCTGTGTATTGTTGATTGTTTCTATTTTGATGTATTTGACTTTCTCGTCAGCCTTGAAATATATTGTTGCAGAATATTCGATATAGTCAATTCCCGGGATGGCAGATCCAGCAACTGTCTTAAATACGACAGATGATTCTGTAGAATCAGAACCAACACGTGTAAGAGCCAAATCGAAGCTGTCACCACGAACCACATCAAATGATGGCTTTGAGATTTCAAACATGCCAGCACCATCGTTATTTAAGATGTAGAAAGCATGGAGAGCGCAAGCAACTGATGTTAATTTTAATTTCAATGTGTGCTCGCCATTTGCTAAATCTGGTGTTGCGTAAAGTAATTTCCTGTAAAGTCTATCTGGTCCGTAAGCGCTAAATGTTCCGACTTTAACGTCATCAACATAAGCTTCCAAATTTCCGTGCTTATTGTCAATAATACCAACAACATAAGCCTTTGTACCCTTAAACTTGTAAGAAACAGTAGCACCAACGTTTTGTGTCCAAATTCCTTCATCTTCATTATACCATGTTCCTGTTTTTTCGAATTTTCCTGCGAGAACTTCTTCAAGACCAGGTGGGATATAGTCATTCTTCAGTTCTTTAAGGCTTTTCTTGTTAGAAACCAATTTGCTATTTATGCCAGAATTTATTTCGTAAAAACCAGCCTTCAGGCCTCCTTGGCTGCTAGAACGGCCAATATTCTTTCCGTTGATCCCGCTTTCGATCTTACTGTAGCAGGAGGAGAACAAGCAAAGAAACATTTTGACAGTTTTATTTGAGAAAGTTTTAATTGAAATATACGAAACTATTCGCCAATACAAGCTTAGATTTAATCTAAATAAGAGTGAATAAATATCTGACAGTCAACATCGAATTTAAACCGTATTACAATTAGGAGCCGGGAATGTGATATTTGGCATATGCATGAGCTATGTAAGCAAAACACAAAGTTTTGGACCCTTTTCATATTTTTGTGATTGGCATATTTAAGCAATTGTGCCTTTTTTACATTGGTAATATAATATTCTAGCGACATAGTATTCTAATATTTTAACCAAGCAAATAATTATAATTATATTTTTATTTTTTGAATTTTATTTCTTATTTTAAGCTAAAGATGTTTATAGTCCTCAAAAAAAAAAAAAAAAAAAAAAAAAAAGGATAGTGAAATTCTGAGGAATTGAAAAGCCAAGGTATTCAATTTCTATGACTATCTTTAATAATATTAGAACAAGTATATATTTACTAAATATCAAAGATTTTTTGTAATAATTAAATTAATACCGTCATCCGCGTTTTGGGATCAGATGGGTTTTCGCAGAACTATTTAATATAGATGGGAGCATTAGTGGAATGACTAAAGTTAGGGGTAGACAAGCTAATATGGGGGGAAAAGCATAAATAGGTAAAAAAAGCTTCGCAGAATCATCGTTGCGATAGCTCGGCCGTCGTATATGCTATTTTGTGTGTTTATTATTTTAGTTTCGTGAGTTTTTGCCATATATCGTTTATTTTTAAATTATTCAAAACCAATAAATATAGTTATTTCATATCTATATATAATGTTTATTCTATACTTTAATTTTCGTGAGTCAAAAAATTGAATAGATCCCCGAAAACCAACTGGTCCCTGATACGCGGATGACGGTATGATTTAACTTAGAATTGTTTTGCTTTCTCTAGAATCAAAGTAACATGCATACGAGCTGTGTTGATTGTGAGTATTTGTCTTGGAAAGTAAGCATCAAATTAAAGGATATATCGCATGCACTCATCCTTTAGCAAAAAATCTATATACTATTTGTATATGTGATATACTGAAAGTTTTTTTTTTGAGCCGAAAATTGAAAGATTCGGTAATTTAAGATTATAAAGCATAAATTGAGCTGTATGATAGTGCATATATAGCCAGTTTATCTAGCAATAAGCGAATGCATTTCAAATTTGAATAAATTTTAGTACTAATTAGCGAATTTCTCTATTTTTATGTAATATATATTAGTAAATGTTATTAGAAGCATATGATTGTAATTCGATTTGATCTTTCATAATGTGAACATTGATTTTAAAAAGTTACAATTAGGGCCGCTGCTTGGTAAGGTAATGAACTATTTAGTTCTGTAATGTAATTTTGACTAAAGGTTAAAAGTGACACTTTGTAAAATTGTAAACTCGAATCTTGACTTCGACAATTGAATCAATTTTCATTGTGAAAAAGTATTATAAAACCAAATTCAATTGGTCCACCACTCCAAACTGCGTAAACAGCAAAATCTTCAGTGAATGTAGATTCTAATAATTAACAAGTTATATGAAAAAGCTTCGATTTTGATAAAAAATAAACAATAAAGATTTATTATACATTCTGTGTTTCGAAGAATGTGCTGTTTGGACGAATCTTCTGAACACAAAGCTTCCAGTGTGCTGTGAATGCATTCATGTCGGTGATGAGGGACTTAGTGTACTCCTGGAATTCATCGATTCGCTTCTTAAGTTTCTCCTCGTATTCATCGAAGCAGCGGTTACGCTCAACAATTGCACCATGATGTAGGACAGTATCAAGCGAAGATAAAACAACGCCTGTTTCCTTTTCTTGTGGAGCTTCGCCGCTGGCTGACTTCTCTGGCTTAGAGCGTGACTTCTTCTTGCGAGAGCCGCTTCTTTCAGATTTCTCCGCTGTTCCTGGTGCGTCTTTCGTCGACTGTGGATTGAGTGGAGACATCTGAGCAGGCAGAGCAGGCCAGTTCCTGATCTTGACGTTACGTGACTGATCAACTTGACCAGCTCCTTCTTGACGTATCTTCTCTTTAAGAAGCTCTTTCATAGTCTTACGCTTAGCGCCTGGTGCAGCACCCTGCTTAAGATCATCCGTCAAAATGAAGCCATCGAAAAGCTGAAGGCACATCTGTGCGACTGTTGGAATGTGTGTCATGAAGAGATGGGCAACATTCTTCTCGCATGTCAAGACTCCGCCTTGGAACTCCATGATAGCTTTCGACTCTTTGACAGTTCTGTCTTGCTCTGTGTTGATTAATACAGCAAACTGCTCCTCATTGTTTGGATCAGCGAGTGCAGGTGTGAGTGCTGCTTTGTTCTTTGCTCTTTCTTGCTGAAGTGTCTTCATGTCTGCCTCGAATTTCTGCTGAACATCTGCACGTGATGTGACGACCATGTTATCATAGAACTTCTCGAAGCAGTCAAAGATGACTTTAGCAGCCGATCTGGCAACAGATGAAGCCTGGATAACCTGGGAGCGGAATCTCAAAACGCTCTGCTCTGTGACTTGTGTGCTGGACTCGACAATCTTTTGCCAGCGAGCCTGCATTTTCTCGATGAGTTCTTGCTGCGTTGGAGGAATCAAGTCTGGGCGAGTGATGCCAAGTTTGCGGCCCTTGAGCGTGTTGTAGTAGTCAGTTGATGACTTGTTGACTGCTGCTGTGAAGTCTGATCCGATGCCTTGGAGCTGTTGATCGAATGAAAGAGTGTTTTCTGCCTTCTCTTCTGTTTTCTCTTTGTCTGCCTTTTTGTCTGATTTGTTGTCCGCCTTCTTCGGAGTTTCTTTTGGTTTACTGTCTCTTTCGCTCTTCTTAGAGCGAGGACGCTTGCCTTTAGAGTCGCTCCTAGCTCCTGCTGACTCAAGTGGTGCAACTTTGTCTCCACCTTCATCGCCTAGGTCAATGACATAAGAGTTCGGCTCCGTGGAAACATTGGATGTTAACAAAGATAAATAGTTGCCTCTTTTCGCTAAAAGAACTCTAAGAGCATCTAATGATTCGAACTGCTTGATCATGACTGCCTGTGGAAATGGAGAGTTGTCTGCTTGTGCTTCTGTAGCTTTTTGTAATGCGTATTCTATATCTTGTTCGCGTGATTTGTTTCTTGCTATCAATGTCTCGAATCTTGACTTCGCTTCCATGGCCATAGAATTGAGACCTTCAATGAATGAAACGTCTGCCTGATGTATTGGCATGATCTGCTCGAAGTTCTGAAGGACCTCCTGGCAGTGCTGGTTGAGCTCGTCAAGTTGTCCGTTTGCGTTTTCGCGCATCTTGTTGATGACAATGTCAACTTGCTCCTTCATGCGCCCGAAGTATTCGTTTGCCATGTCCGCTTCTTCTTTAGGACAACCTTCGTCGCCGACAATGTTCTTGATGAATCTTTCATTAGAGTCGTTCGTGAACTTCGCGAGCGAATCTATCTCCTTCATCAGGTCAGCGCGCGTCATTTCAAGCTGTGCGTTGAACTGACGCTCTGATATATGAAGGTTTTGGCCAAGAACTGAAAAGTTTGATGATGATTTCTCGCTCGCCAAATCTTCTATGAACACATTTAATTTTTCAACTTCTTTCTCAAGTGCTGCTTTCTTCCTTGAAATAAGGCCTTCTATGTTATTATTACTCTGATTAAACTGTGCAACAGCATGCCTGAAATGCTTCTCGAGCTGAACCTTTCTGCTCTCGATCTGCAATGTTCTCGCTTGCGCAATGTTGAGCTCTATAGAGTTCGCTCTTGGTGCGTGTGTTCTTAATCTTTCGTTCAGCTGATCTACTAAGCCCTGCTTCAACTGTGTGTCAGAAACAGCGCGCATTCTTTGCGAGAAGATAGAATTGATGTCGCCGATTATTGATCTTCTGAAAGCGTTCACCCAGTCAGCCAAATCAATGTTGAAAGGCGTGTAGACGTAAACGATGATGTTTCCATCGATTTTAGGTAATGTGTCTGTGACAGAAAACTCTGGAGCTTCGATGTCTTCGATGTCGTCTTTGCCCTTCTGGCCCGGCTTCTTCGGTTTTGGCGGAGGCTTGGCTGGCTTCTTGGGTGGAGCCTTTCCTTTGCCTTTTCCGTGTGCTGATGCTTCTGGTTCGTCTGAGTATTCGTCTATTGGCGGAATGACTGATATAGACTCTGCTTCTTCGAATTTCGCGCCGTTTTCTAATGTGAAATTGAAGTTGCTCAAAAGTTTTTCTTTCGTTTCTTTTCCTTTTACTGATCTCCTCGGAGCTCTGCTGTTTGATTTCATTCTTGTGCTCGCTGCTGTGTTAAGTGCTGTGGCTTCATCGAACTCTGTTCCTGATGCTGTCTTCTTCATTTTCAGCTTTGAAAGTATAGATGTCTCTGATGCTTCGTATATTTGGAGAATTTCGCCTGGCTGCTTTTCGACAATAGCCAGGATCTTCTTGTAGTGTTCTCTGTATTCAGTTTCGATCTTAGCGAGTGTTGATTTGCAGTCCTCGACGCATTGCTTGATCTTTTGCGCGTCAACGAGTGAATTTATTTCTGCGGTCTTTTGTGAGAGCGTTTGCTCATAGCCATCGAGGAGCTGAAGGCTCTGCTCATCGACTGTTTTCTGTTCTGTGTCGCAATTTTGCTTGTATGTATTTAATTTTGTTGTATATTCATTATAATCGTTAATTAAAGGTGTTACGAACTCTTTAACTGCTTCGAATGACTTTCTTAATGCTGCCTTGCGATTTTCCCAGTATTTTGATATCTTTTCGACGATTGATGCATTATATTTTTGCTGAACACGGATTAAAGGAGTGATTTCTGCTACAGCAGCGCTGGATTCTGACTCTTCTTTGAGTGTAACCAGTTCTTGTTCGATTTTCTGCAAGTATTCGTTATTTTCGTTATTAACTTCATCAACTCTTGCTTGTAATTTCGCTGTGAATTGCTTAATGAACTCTGTGTGTAGTGACAATATGTCCTCTACTTCAGTCCACCACTTGTTTAAGTCATCCATTGTAAACGAATTTGGAGGACAAACAAGGGAAACGTTTTGGAGTAATTTTCTGCAGCATAGTGTAAATTTGTTCTGTTCTTGATGGAAATTTTCGTAAAATGACATTAAATCGATCGTGTTATTCGGATTAAATTTCGTTTTCGCTTCAGTAACCAACGAATTGAATCTGTTGCTCTTCCACTCATCAGTCCTCCTCTGGAATTCTTCCAGGGTGGACGCGTTTTGTCTCATCACATTAAGTTCTAAAGTGAAAAACGTTTTAATCAAATCTTGTTTGTTTCGTAAATAGTTGACATTGAGTGTCGTAACGCAGCGTGGGAGCTTGTCAGCGTAAGCAATTGGCATTTGCGGTATCAAATCCTGGCTTTCCTTGTAACATTCCTCGACTAACGGATGTAAAACTTTAAAAGACGATTCATAGACGTCCATTGACTCCGTTCTGAGAGTGCGGACGTTCTCGAGTAATTGTTCCGAAAGCTTTAATAGTTTTTCCTTGAGTACATCATAATGTTCTTGTGTTGTACCGAGAGAGTCGCAAATTGCTTTCTGATTCGTAATAATTTCGGTCTCACTCTGCCTGAAGAGCATCATTTTGTTTGCCATTTGCATTCTACACTCAGAAGATAGCGAAATTGACTTATCTTGTAATTTTTTAATGATCTGAGAATATTTAGCAGCAAGCCGTTCCTGATATCGGGCTAATACACCACTCGAAACTTGTGGTTCTTCGACCCGATTCTTGGAAACAGCTGACATTCTTTTATAGATAACGAATCTTGCGGTTTGACACCTAAAACTGGGCTTGGAAAAATTAGACAGGGGGTAGATATTGTAACGAATAATTTACATAACAAAAATATAAAACTGGGCCTGGAAAAATTAGACAGGGGAGAGTATTAGATCATTTAGTAGTAAGCAAAAAAGTAAATCTCATATTTTATTACTTACTATCTTCTAGTTATTATTTTTTAATTTTACAATTCTAATACACACTTAATTACTGTAAAAATTTTTCAATTTGCATTTACTAGTGTATTCAAGCAAATTTTACGGACATATAAAGCATAATCAAAGTTGAAATTGTTGGAAACGTAACGGAACCAAAATATGAAATTTTTACATGAAAATAAAAACAATAATATATAATGGATTAGCATGTAAAAAGTATACATTAGCCATTTTAACGCTCTGGCACTGATAGACTTCGTCATAGCCAGAAAAATTGCCTAGGACGCCATAAAAATCAATTTGTTGAATTGTGATGTGTCGAGCGAAAAATGTAAATCTAATCTGGTTTAATAGCATGCTCTTTGTTTCACGAAGTAAAATTGCATTAGAAACACAAGGAAATTTTGTGAAAGAATCAATATTTTTCCAGTCAATTTTATCACTTCTTCCTTTAACAATCCAGTCAGTGAAGCACCCACTAGGTATTGATTGATCTGCTCGTTGTTGCATCTGATAATGCGTTAGTAAAAAAGTTTTATTTTTAAAATTAATATCAATAACAACACCAGGTATTTTAGTAGTAAAAGCAGATGGCCAATGAAAATTTAAATTAAACATGCTGCTTATATTATGTTGTGGGTGATCAATATAATAATAATCATTAGATTGATAGCTTATATATGCATCATATTCTAATTGATGTTTTCCTATTAAACCAGAAAAGTAACTACTATTAACTGGCTGAAATTTCTCCATTAAAATTTTTTGTGATAAGTTTTAATGCTATTTATTGGTGCTGATACGTGTATAAGGTTAGTGACTATCGCTGAAATGCTATGATTGACTATTTTTTAAGTTCTTCTCTACCTAACAGATAAAAGGGAGAAACATTTGACAAAAGTAATGAACGATTATTTTGGTTTTTACCCCTACCCCCTGAAATAAATCAATTTTTGCAAAACTAGTATTCCAGTTATTTCTCTGAATATTTCTGTAGACCATGATTCATATGTCTATTTTTAATATAAATTCTAGCTTTTGGCACCTTTTTATATTTTTTTTTATGTTTATAGAATTATATGTAAATTTTGTTTACATGTCATAATTTTATCATTAAATAAATAAATCATATTAAATTTAATATTTATTCTCTGTAATATATGAAAGCTG
>MRSU01011532.1:0-19406 GCA_008369845.1 Trichomonas gallinae
AAAAAAAAAAAAAAAAAAAAAAAAAAAAAAAAAAAAAAAAAAAAAAACGCGCGCGAGTCGAACAGCGGCATCTCTCAATTTCCAACACGTTGATGTAGATTATCAAAAATGTGAACCCCACTCTGCTTCAAATTGAGGAAATCTGCTTCTATTCAACCCTGTGTATCATACCCCACATGTTTATTCATTTATATTTAGTTTAGAGTATAATCCTAAAGAATTTGAAAAGATATTGTAGCGTACGGAAAAGCAGGATCAAAAGTGACATGTTTACGTGTCGGATTTGACGTGTAAAATGCAAAAAGTGATAATCCTAAATAAAGGAGTAATGCCAAATTGTCATTTTTCGACAAAACTCAAGTAAATCATGTCTGTAAACATGTGATACATTTCTGCACCATGTGAGAGATGCATCGCATGATCATGATGATCACAGACATGATTTTCTCGAGAAAGCGAATTCTTAAGAACAACTGAGCACATATTCAATGATAATATGTACATAATCTTTCATTATGTCTTTGTTGCCTCCTGATAACTTCCGACAAGAATATCTTTTAATTTTCGATATAACTCAAGTAAATCATGTCTGTGAACCATATGGTCATATGATTTTCATGAGAGAAAAATAGCTCAGATAATCTTCTTATTTTTAACAAAACTAAAATAATTCTTGCCTGTGATAATGTGGTATATTTCTACACCATATGTTAAATGTTTCAAATGATCACAGACAGTGTTTGATCAGAAAAAAAAAACAGGATAATCTTCCGATTCGAGACAAAATCAAAGTAAGCCCCACCTGTGATCATATAATGAATTTCTACATGATAGAAGATATGTTTCACACAATCACAGACATAACTTATTTAAAAACTCGGAGAAAGTTATGAACAAGATAAAAAAGGAAAAATGAATTGCTTTCGGCGGGACTCGAACGCGCGACCTTAGGATTATGAGACCTACGCTCTACCGATTGAGCTACGAAAGCCTTACGATTTTTATCGTAAAAATTGGTTTATTAATAAACCTACACCCAGTATTCGGTTTTAAACAATTTTTTAAACCGTCCTATTACACAAATTTTCGACCCCTAAAATGGTGACTCGGCGTGTGATTGAAATAGACCGAAATCTAGACGATGGAATATCAAGACATGTTCTAGAGGTGCATATATTATTTTTTTGAAGCCCGTTTGTAACTAATCAAACAGATGATTTACATATTATCATAAAATTGCGAAGTTTTAATAGTATCGTATGTAGTATAGGATGTATTTGCAAATTTAATACTTAGTTTTATTCTATTTCCATTTTTGAGTTTAGTGTTCTGTGAATTAAATTCGAATATTAGGTTTTTGAAGATGTAAATATGTTGGATTCATTGCAACAAATGCATTTTATAGCAGATATGATTTTTAAAGAAAAGTATTCAATTATTGTATCTAAATATAGCAAAAACATGTTTAACGTGTTAATTGGTATTTTATGTGACGCTTGATTCTATGTATGCATGCCAAAATCACTGATTTTTTCATTAACTTCAAAATCGTCCAAAGAAACTAAATATTCGAAACAATTCTTACATTATTTCTTGTGTGTTAATCGATAGGTTTATTCGCACATTATAAATTGATCATAAGTAGGCGTTGTTTAGTAATACAACATGATATATAGTAATTCAGCATGCCATCAAGCATTTCAGCATGTGTATATTCGAAATTAGAGCTTTTATTATCATTCGTATGTGACTTTGTAATATATTCTCATCAAGCAGCAACACATTTTTATTTTTTATGAAAACGAATCATATCCTCAAGAGTCTGATAGGGATATGAATGAAATAGATCAATATATCCTGGAAATTCTTTAATTTAGCATATGCTACGTGACATACTTTGAGATTATTAAGAATTAAGATAAAAACTTACTCATTTTATGCAGAAATATTCGAATATGTTCGGCTGTATATGCATTTCTTTTGCTAAACGAATTCATGCGCTAGAAAACTGTAGTTCCCTGTAAATTATAAATTTATAAATTTTGTGCTAGGTTCGGAGAACTTATCGACAAAATAAGTCATGAATGTATATATGAATGTCGTCATTGTGTGCTTCATAATGTTGAAATACAATTTGAAAATGAAGAAGAGTGCCAGAAATACTCTAAACTTGATACAAGATCATCAAAAGAGACTGATTCTGGGATATCTGCATCAAAATGTGAGTATGTCTGCTGTTTTGTAGTAGAAATTTGCAAATTGATAATAATGATTTAGGGGATTGTATGACTTAAGCCCCTTTAATTTTTCATATCACATGTCTAGTTCGGATGAGCTTTAATCCATTCGGCGACGAAAACTTTGATCCGTTTGGATCTGGCAAATTTGAAGCAAACTTTACAGAAGGAGGCTTCACCTTCTCAGGATTTGACGAAAAAGACAAAAATTCTCAATCAGGATTTGGAACATTTGGTTCTTTCGAAGAGCCAAATGCATCTCCAGGATCTAATTCTGGATTTGGATCGTTTGATCCTCCAAATGAGCTGAAATCAGAATCTACGACTAATGAAACAAAGCCGCAAAGTAACTCGAATTCCGGCTTTGGATCATTTGATGCATTTAACCAAGGCTCACAATCTGGTTTTACAGGTTTTGGAGATTTTAATGAGCCAAAGACTTCTTCCAAGCCGGGTTCTCAGTCGGGATTCGGATCATTTGACCAAGTACAGCCAGATGCTAAACCAGAAACAGAATCTAAAGCTGAATCTACAAATCCCCCTAACACTGGTTCTCAGTCAGGATTTGGCTCATTTGATGAGTTCAAACCAACACCAGAACCAAAGAACGAAGGCTCACAATCGGGTTTCGTTAATTTCGATGATATCAAAGAACCTTCAAAACAAAATTCTCAATCGGGTTTTGGTTCATTCGACAGTTTTAATGCATCAAATACTGGTTCTCAATCAGGTTTTGGTACATTTGGAGATGTAAACGAAAATCAACAGAAGTATGGATCTCAATCAGGAATTTCGCAGGCAACTGATTCAAAGCCTGATACAAATGCAAACTCACAGTCTGGTTTTGGAGATTTTGGCTCTTTTGATAATGTCAAATTCGATGAAAACACAAATCAAGAATTCACGTTTACCAGCACAGATTTTAGTGGACAATTTGCGACATTTGATGAGTCTGCATTCGAAAATGGAGCATTTGAGAATTCGACATTTGGAAATTTCGATGAGTTCAAAGATGAGCCTAACAAATCTAAATCAGAGACAGGATTTGCATCGTTTGAAACAGTTGACGAAAAGAAGGAAGAAATTAAAGAAGATCCAAAGAAATCTTCTCAGTCTGGATTCGAAGCTTCATTCGATGTCAGTCAGCCGAAAAAAGAAGAATCTAACCCACAAAACTCTTTTGGAGGATTCGAAGAGCCACAGAAATCATCAAACTCTGGATTTGCAGGCTTTGAAACAGCACCAAAATCTGGATCGAATTCTGGTTTTGCTGGATACGGTGATTTCAATGAAGAACCAAAGAATGCATCAAATTCAGGCTTCACTAGTTTTGAGACAGCACCAAAATCTGGATCTAATTCTGGTTTTGCTGGATTTGACGAACCAAAGAAATCATCACAGTCAGGATTTGCCGGTTTTGAAGACTTTAATGAGGAGCTAAAGAAGGAAAACTCGCAGTCAGGATTTGCATCAGTAGGATCTAATTCTGGATTCGCAGGATTTGGTGATTTCAATGAATCAGAGCCAAATAAAGAAGAAGCAAAGGCAACAACATTTGGTGATTTTAATACTGAACCAGCCAAATCTGGTTCGCAAACAGGCTTTGCATCAATTGATGATTTTAAGACTGAGACAAAGAAGGAAGACTCACAGAGCGGTGTTGCTCCTGTTGAAGAGCAAAAGAAGACATCGCAGTCTGGCTCTCAACAAGGATTTGCATCATTCGACGATTTCAAACCAACAGGATCCAGTTCAGGATTTGCTGGCTTTGATGAACCAAAGAAATCATCACAGTCAGGATTTGCCGGATTTGGAGACTTTAATGAGGAGCCGAAGAAGGAAAACTCGCAGTCAGGATTCGCTGGTTTTGAGACAGCACCAAAATCTGGCTCAAACTCTGGATTTGCTGGCTTTGGAAACTTTAACGAAGAACCAAAGCAAACGTCTCAGTCAGGATTTGAATCCGCACCAAAATCTGGATCAAATTCTGGGTTTGCTGGATTTGGAGATTTCTCAACTGAGGAACCAAAGAATGAAACTACTGAAGAGCAAAATAAGATTTCTCAGCCAGGCTCACAACAAGGATTTGCTTCATTCGATGACTTCAAGCCAACAGGATCAAACTCAGGTTTCGTAGGCTTCGATGAGCCAAAGAAAGAAGGTTCGCAGTCAGGCTTTGCTGGATTTGGTGAATTCAATACAGAGTCAGAACAACCGAAATCATCACAGTCAGAATTCACTGGATTTGGCGAGTTCAATGCTGAGCAGGCTAAAGATGAGACTAAAACAGAGGAAACAAAGACTACAAGCGAAGAGGAATTCGTTAAGGACGAAATCGACTCTCCATTCGACGCAAAGAAGAAAGAGAAGAAATCAGAGCAAATGGAATTCGAAGAAGACTCCAAGGAAGAAAAGAGTGAAGAAAAGAAGGGGGATGATGACTTCCAGTTCAACGGTTTTGGAGATGGTCAAGGATTCACTGGATTCGACGGAGCAGGTTTTACTGCAAACTTCGATGGATTCACCGGCTTCGATGACGGAAATACGGGCTTTACAGCAACATTCGAAGCAAACTTCGACGAAAAGCCTGCTGAAAAGGTAGAAGAAAAAGCTGAAACTCCTAAACCAGCAGAAGAAAATAAGGTAGATGAATTTACACCAACATTTGACGCCAACTTTGACAACCAGCCACAGTTTGACACAAAGCCTGATAATCAACCACGGTTTGATGCCAAATTTGACAATCAACCACAGTTTGATGCTAAGTTTGACAATCAGCCTGCTTTCGAAGCTAAGTTTGAACCGCCAGCTCCTCAGGCTCCTCCATTCGATGATTCTATCGAAAGGTTGAATGCTCTTCTAGAGAAGATTGATGACACGTTGCTTACAGTCCCAGACGTTTCTTTCGAGATCATTACTAAGGAGAAAGCTCGTGCATCTCTTGTCGGGAAATAAGAAAAATGTTTATAATTGTAAAAAATATATATGACTATATTTATAAACCATGACAATATTCGGCACTATCAAGCCTTATTTCTACTTTTGTCTTTTTTTCCCTTCACCAATAAACTTATACAAATTTTAGCCATCATTTATTAGACGAGCGGCTATTCCTTATTGTGTTACATGTCCAAGTTAAATATTCTATGTCTTGAAATAAAAATACAAAAATAATTTATATCAAAAAAACAACAAATACAAAACGCTCTAATTATTTCTTATCACTATCTTCTTCATCAGAAGGAGGAGCTTTTGGTGGTTTGAACGTAGGATCAAGTAAACCTTTTGCAATCAAGTGTTTTTGGAGTTTCGTGCACCAGTGAAGTTTGACTGCGACAGCTGACCTATCCGGGAAAAATTTAGAATAGCGGCCCCAGTCATTGCCGTAGATCTTCCACTTCTCAAAGAGCAGATTATCCATCTCACTCGTCCACGATCTAATTGGTCTTCCACGTCTTTTCACTGAGTGTCTTTCGACTTGATTTTCGTCTTCGAAGTTGTCGTTTCCGCTCGCATCGCTTTCGGAGTCATCATTTTCGGAATTAGATGATTCGTCTTCGTCGTCAGACTTTTCATCCTCATCTGATGAGTACTGGTTATCTCTTGTCCTCATATGTGAATAAGCTCGTGAGTTCTTCGATCTGAGCATATCTTCTGTTAATCTTCCTTCTTCGATCATTTTTGGACGGACAATCGTGTTCCATCTGATTGATAGCTCTGTTGTGTCCCTTCCATTGAAGGATTCTGCAATTTGTGACCAGTCATTTCCATGATTCATCCATGAGTTGAATAATAATTCGTCATCTTCTGGTGTCCAGACTTTTATCTCAACATTCTTAGCCTTCCTTCCTCTTCTACCGCGTGTCTTTGGTTTTTCTGTTTCTTCTTGTTTAGAAGGCTCTGGTTCTGTTTTTTCAATTTCATCTTTGTCTTCATTATCTGAATTTTGCTTTGATTCCTCTGCTTCTTCTTCCTCATTAGATGAGCTTGATGTAGAATCGTTTAAAACTTTCCTCCTTGATTTTCTTGATCTTGATGATTTTCGTCTTGGAATATCTGGCGCGTCTGCAGCACTTGTTGCAAGATCTATGGCTATAGGAGCACGGATATTCTTCCTTCTTAAGTCTTGTATTGTTATACGTCCAGATGCAATCATTTTTTGTCTCAATGATGCATTCCAGTGCAAAGAAACAGCAGCTTTCGTTCTCCCTGGGAAATATTTAAGTATCCTACCCCAATCACTTCCATATTTCATCCATTTTTCATATAATAATTCATCTTGGTCGGGAGTCCAATGCATAGCATATGTTGGTGTTGTCTCATGCTCACTCTTTGCCTTCTTACCTCTTCCTCGCCTGTGGTGTTGGTACGAATCATTATCGCTTTGTTCTGAATTCGATACTGATGATTCGCTAGATTTGTCTGTATTCTCTTTATTCGACTTTTCGTTGTCATTCTCCTCTTCTTCTTGCTCTTCTTCGTCTGGTTTTAGCCTTCCGTCTAATTCTTCGAGAGTGACTCCGCAAAGTAAAGCAATTGCGGCTTTAACATCATATTTGGTATATCGTAGTGCGTTTTTAGCGAATTTATGAGGGAATCCCATGTTTTGGATATAAATAACATTTGATTCAAAATTTTCTGGATCATACTTATATTTTCGTTTAACATTTGAAATGAGTTCGCCGTCATTATTGTAGTACTCTGTTTGATATTTTGGCTTGTAATCAGGGAAATTATTCTCATAAATAACGGAA
This sequence comes from Trichomonas gallinae, assembly GCA_008369845.1. Lineage (NCBI taxonomy): Eukaryota > Parabasalia > Trichomonadida > Trichomonadidae > Trichomonas > Trichomonas gallinae. Next base: position 6,992 of record MRSU01011532.1, read on the forward strand.
TTATCGATATGATGATTTTCAGACGAAATTATGCATAATATTTGAAGCTTATCATCATAATCGAGGTCACGAAGATGTTGATGATCTTCGATTTTGGAATTATAATGAATTAATTCGATGTCATCTGTAGAAACTGATTTTTCGGATGATATTTGTTGCCGAAGATCCTGGACTGTTGAATTCTTGTTGACTTCAAGAGTGAGAATTTCATCATCTCCAATCTCAACATCAACAATCATTCTTTTGATTTTTTTCAATCGTCGTGCTACACCCCTCATTTAATTTTATGGACCCTTAATTATTTTATTATTTTAATTTAAGTCAACAACATATCATTTCGATATATTAAGTCTTCTTACATAGATATTATCTTCATACTTCTACTGTGTAATCACTATATGAATATAAATCTATTTTATAGTTTACTAAGATTTTTGTTGGATATATAATGAGTTATTAAGCATTTTCTTCTTTGGAGCCATAAAGATACATTTTTTATTTTGGTACGACTACTTATATTATAGCATCATTATTATTACAACATAGAAAATATTATCCTTCCCTTCAGTTATGAACACCGCGTGGAGACAACTCCATTTTGGATGAATCAAAATTTGAAATTTTAAAATAGATGAGTTATTTAGATCATAATTCACTAATATGTACATAGAAAATCAATTCATTAAGTGTTTTGATTCTATAACACAAGGTTCTTAGTTTATCAATTTCACTTTTTGTTACAATTTTTAGAGTAGATCTAATGTTTTATACCATGGTAGTAGTCGTTGTTTGGCGACGTAATACATTCACAAAATAGATTATCATCATTGAAGAATTATACAAAAAAATTAAGCAATAGTTATATGAGAAAAAATGAGATATTATAGATAGAGATTATGTATCTGAATTAATTCATTATTGCTAAATTCAAGAATAAATAAACGTCTAAAATATGATATTTTGCCACGTAAATAAATTAATTTATGTCATGTAAAAACTTCGATTTTTGCCATGTAAATAAAATTGGCAGAATTTCTCATATGACTAATTCAGATTATCCCATTAAGCAAATATTAAAAACTCTACGTCTTGAGAAGCCAAAAGCATCATGCAGTCCATTCGTTTTCTTTGCAAAAGACAAAAGAAAGGAAGTAACTGATTCATTAAAAAATCAAGCAGGCGACGGCAATAAAGGCGAAACATTTCAGCAGGTTTCAGCAATATTAGGTCAGATGTGGAAGAATATTTCACCTGAAGAAAGAGAATACTATGAAGAAAAGAGTTTAATCGATAAATGCAGATTTAAAGAAGAAAAAAGAGTATACAGACAACAGTTTTTCAAGCGTTTGTCTGAAGCTTTTCAAGATGGAACGATTCAACCAAATCAAATAGATATTTCAATAATCCCGCCGATTAAACATTCAAGATCTGCATTCATGTTCTTCCAGAGACATATACGTCCTCTTTTGAAGGTGCATGGCGAATGCGATAAACCACAAGCAATAGGAAAACCTTTATCAACGATGTGGAATTCTTTGAATGAGTATCAGCGAAGGCCTTTTGCTCAGCTAAGCATTGAAGATGATGAAAGGACGCAGGAAGATGGTCTTCAAAGCCAAGAAATAACAGCTTTCAAGTAAATTCAGCAACTTAAGCTACAATATCATGGATTTGATAGCTGAAACCAATATAACAGAGGTATTATAATAATTTACAACTGCAAATACCATGATAATATTATGATATGACCTTTTCGAAAAACTGTGTTGCGAAAAACACAATTAATGCTTATCCAAACGATAAACCAAAAACAGCCGATGCCTAATTTGATTTTCAGTTACACTTTGATGCAATTTTTTTTTATGTAGGCATTCGAAAAGATGTCTAAGTTAATTGCTTTACATTCTTCTCTATTCGATGACTTACGTTTCTTAAAAACGAAAAGAAAGAAATAATGCAAAAATTAAAATACAGGATTTTCCTGTCTTCTATTTAGCATTATTACTAGTATTGCCTTGCCGAACATGAATTCATTAGTAAATTTCTCTATTTCATATAATTATGATATCATGAACGACTCTATGAAAATGAACTTGCAGTAAACTTTCTAAAGAATCTTTAGTCTTAATATTTCTTCCATATAAATCCAATAAGATTTTTATCAGGGATTTTATAAGATTCGTATATCGATTCTTTCTCTATGAATATGCTTGAGATTAACATACTAATAGAATCGCATTTAAAAAATGAAAAATTGAGTGACTCTTTGCATTCTGATATCGTCGATCATTTTGAAAGAAATTTTGTGAGCATAAATTGGTTACGACTTAATAAACCTTTTGTGATATTGAATAGTTTACATCCAAGACTATTTTGACAGATGCTAGAATTATAAAAAAAAAAAAAAAATAAGTATATCAAATTCTGTTAAATTTATGCGAAATAATGATCAAAATAATCCCACCTTATCAATTATCAACTTCGGCAAAAAATGTATAGACAAACAAAAAATTAAAAATTAGTCGTAACATTTGGAGTTTGCATATGTTTAAATGATTGTCACACCAGCGTACATGAGCAAACTGCCAACCAACTCCAAGGTTCATTTATATGTTACAACAATGGACAAGCAGCTAAAAAACGTGGTGGTAGTAAAACAAGCATTTGTTGGGATCTTAGATAAGCTATTTCCTGATATACCAGATGAAAAGATATCATATGTATACAAAGGAAACCTGCTTTTGAAAAGGTTCCGTTTCATTGACTATGATATTTCTTCTGAAGATTATATCATCGCAACATTCAATAATCAGGACCTCCTTCACTTGAAAGACTCGCTCACAATTAGCAGCACTTCTATTGAGGAAACAAAACTCAGAGCTGGTTCATTTGTTGCAAAATTGATTGCGAACAATGAATTAAGGCATGAGATGGAGCGAATCAATGATATCAGGTTTAAAATGAGTGAGTTGAAACGTACAAGAACATCTTCTCAAAAGATTCAACAGAGAATAGAGTTACAGTCTATTGATATACCTTTGGAAATTCCACAAACTGTCAGCATCTCAAAAGATACACTTCCTAAGTTTTGGTGAATCTGATTGAAAACAAATGTTCATGAATCAAAATATGAGTTGAAGATAGGCAAAGCATCTTTAAACATGTTATTTTAGAAGCATTATTCTCATTTTTACTCTTTGATCAAAAATTTTTTCATGGGAAAAAATATCAAGAGCACGCTCCTGAAAACAATTGTAATATTGGTCAGTTGGATGCATTTCAATACATGATTTTAATCATTTCCAATATGAAATTTCTATTTAGAGTCGTATCAAACATAAGGACGTAAAATGAGGAGATCATATATTAACACACATATAATATGCTTATGTTAAAAGTCAATACTACAAAATAACTAATTGAACATAAAGAAGATGCTAGATTTCAATAATTGGATTAACATGTATTATATTGATGAATTATGATAATAGTATTGATTTTCATATCGTCAACTATGATTGATTTATAACAAATAGTCGTTAATCAGAGCCTGAAAAAAAATGCTATTTTAGTTGTAACATCACTAAATGTTTATAGCATTAGTATTATTTAGATTTAGTGTGCTGCTGTTTAAAATTCGTTCAATGAAGATATTTTTCTTAAACTATAAAATCAACAATAAAATTAATTAAAAGAATCGATAGATTTATTAGTGATTTCGCGAAGTGGATATGAAACTAAACCTAGTTAATAACTGAAACTAAGTTTTATCAAACAAAATTAGGAAATATAATTATATATTTCAAAAACAAAATTAGCAGCTGCATCCAGATTCCTTCTTCTGAATCTTTGCGTAGTCAGTGCCTTGTTTCTTTTCTGCAATCAAATTTGCTAATCTTGGAATCATTCCTTCGAATAACTCGCTAACTCCGATACCACTTGAAGCTGATGTCTGAACTAAAGTAAATCCATTGTTATCACACCATGTTTTCGCTTCATTAAAAGGAACTTCGGCGTGCTCGACTAAGTCGGCTTTGTTAGCTGCAACACTAATAACTGTGTTGGTTCCAGCAATGTCTGTAAACATCTTGATCCACATTTCGAGATTCGCGAAACTGTTTTTATTTGTTTGATCATAAACGGCAATTGCACCAATAGAGTTGCGAAAATATATGGGGCTGAGAGATCTGAACTTTTCTTGTCCTGCAGTATCCCAAACTTGTATTTCCATCTTTTTGTCGTTAAATGTTCTAGTAACAAGTTGATAATTCGCGCCAACAGTGCTTAATTCTGATGGATTGAATGTGTTTTCAACAATGCGATTCAAAAGCGACGTTTTGCCCACAGATGAATCGCCAATGACAACAACTCTGCATTGCAAATCCTCCGGAGCTTTCATGTTTTTTTGTTTTTGCCATGATCCTCAAATATTTCGGATTTGGATTCTGCTTCTTGTATAGATAACAATTTTCTTGTTTATCTGCGGATATTTTGTTTATTCAAAAATAAAATTCGACAAATGTAGCTGAATTTTATTGTTTTTCATCTAGTTTTTATGTATAAAAGCCAAATATTGGACTGCAGACGATTATGGTTATAATAAGAGAAATCGTTCGATATCTCAACAAAAACTTGATATTGATCTATTTTATTTGTCGAAAATAGCAATACTAGCATTTGACTTTTGATTATATAATCCAAACTACTGATTAAATCAATATCACAAATTTGCAAAAATATTTTGCAATTATATGAAAAAATCAATATATGTTATCTATTGGGATATTACATATTATATACTCAGCATAATATCATCTTTTTCTTGTCTTGAATTAATTTAACTTGTATCTTGAATAATACCTGCTCCTATCTGAACAACAATCACAAGATCCAATCAAAAACACATGAAGAGTTAAAATCATGAAGCCTATACAATCCTAATCATCTTATCTTGAAATTCTGTCAACATTTCTATATCAGAACAAAAATCTCTGCACAGAAAAGACTATCTTCTAATCCATGGCACCAATGTGAGCCACTAGTAAGAACAACTGCAAAACATCCATCTGATATCAACTTCCTGAATTCATAATCAATCCTTAGCTTCCAAAGGTTCAGTTTTCACAGCCGAAAAAAAAAAAAAAAAACAATGAAGCAAACTTTCCCACGTGTTTATTAACACTTTCATTCTAATAGAAAGACACTACTAGCTACATTTTCGATGTAGTATCATATTTTCATACTCATATGTGATTATCTCATAAATTTGAATTTGTATTAGATCAAAAGATGTTTGAAGATATGTTTGTCTTTAAATCACACTAAATTTAAGTACTCAAATACACTTAATATTATTGTTTCATGTGCTATTGAAACAATAGATCCAACTTCATATATAAATAATTTCATAATTTTCTTTGTGCATTCAAAGACTATATTTAATTACATATATTGAACAAATGAGTTGTGTTTTTATATTGAAAACGATCAAACTCATGCTTTAAATTGAAACTTCTCAAAATGCTTCAAAAGATAATAATTGGCAAGCAAATTATCAAGATTTAGTTAACTTCTGAGTAGTTTCTTGGTTCATATCACAACAAAATTCGTAACAAAAATAACATTTCGACTTAAACTCGACATCCACAAAAAAAATCCCACCATCACAACCGACATATCTGGTTTTTCAAAACCAACGCATTTATCCATCATAAACATGTTTTGTGAAATGATTTTAAAAAAATAAATGGAATGAATCAATTCCGTACTAATTACTGAACAAATTAGCTAGTATACATTAAAACACAACTATACGAACCATCATTTATCGAATCTCAGAAATAAGAATCAGGTTAATTTAACTCCAAATTAATGAATACAAGGTGATCCATTTATAATATTAGCAAATAAAGACAATACTATATAAAAATAAACGTATTACACGTTACAATTTGTTATTGTTTTTCTTTTCACACTTATTTTTAAAAATTCCTGTATAAAATGAATGTATACACTTGTAAAGATCCAGTTTATCTCTCTTTTCGAATGTTTTCTATTAAATTCAGATACCATTCAAATCGATTACGTGACAGTTTGACATGTAAAGCTATCAAAATTCGTAGAACTTTTCTATTATTGGAGAATCAAATCTTGAGAAGGCCGTTACACTCAATTTCACAATCCATTAATTCTTCATCGTAATATTTATTTATTTTTAGAATCCCAAAACCGAACACCCGATCTGTCCCATGAAATTTTTTAATTTTCTTCCTGACTATATATATGCTAGTAGAATCATCAAATTTACCTTTTATACAGTTAGTTTCCATGCAATGTTCAGATATTTCATCTCAAAAGTTTAATTTAGTGTGCGATCTTTGACTGGTTGGCTAATTTAAGATCAAAGGCGAATAAAATAACTATTACATACAATAACATTTCGTTCTGCCTAATTAGGCCAAACCTTATCGTAAAATTGATTTGAAACTCAAAATTTTCACCTTTTCAAATCAATTTTATAAAAACAAAGTTATATTAAATAAGATAATAAATAAAATAATATGTAGATTGTGATAACTAATTTTCACCTTTTCATATATGGTTAAATTATGGATTAAAATGAATTATTAGGATATATAGTGTTATTATATGATTTTTATTTTTAGAAGCAAATTCAATGTGTGCACGTTTCAAAAAGAAAAAAAATTGTCATGCAACTATGATCTACTAGCTAAAAAAGGTGGATTTACGGGATTTATATTTGTCACTTTTATCTTTGATCGCATTTTTCAATTATTAAGAGAATTTTTTGAATTAAAACGTTATTTTATTTTTATCGGTTTATTTTTTTTTTTTAAGATATGGACAAGAACAGCACCACAGAAGAACCGATAAGACCACCGGTGAACTGCCATTTATTCCAGGCGCATTGTACATTCATAATATTTGCACTGATAATTTGTTCGATTGTCATGGCAACAGTAGAAATTGGTGTAGTTGGTCCAATTTATTCTGCCACACAACAACAAGCATTTTCTAACGATAGACTGCCATTTTTATTTGTTCAAGTTACTGATACACATTATTCTAGTTTCAAACATGAGAATAACGAAAGGGTTAATAAAAATGTGGAATTTATATCTAATGAAATCAATCCATACTTGATTATTCATTCAGGAGACATGGTCGATGCTGCCGATTCAAACAGTCCTTTATCTTCGTTCTGGCAGTCGAGAATTGACTGGGATCTCTATAACATGTCATTCAAAAATGCAGGAATCAAGGAAAAACATCAATTTATTGAAATCACAGGTAATCATGATATCATGAATGTTCTTTCTTTTAATTCTTCATATAATTACTACCGTGAATACGTATCAGACAAAGAAATAGATATGTATGCCCGGAAGTATGAAGTGAATACTTCATTTGGACAATATAACATTGTATTATTTAACCCAGTAACTGTTCCATTTCCATCCGCACTTCTAGGCTGCATGCCATATGTTGCTAGAGAGCAGATGGATCAACTAGAATCAGTCTTCAACGAATCAGTACCAACAATTTTTGTTTGTCATTTTCCGCGTGAATATGTCAGATCTGCGAAGAGTTACAAAGGCCGAGATATTCATGATATACTGAGATATGGCAAGCTCTTCATGGCTGGGCATCTACACCCAACTCACCCAGTCATTTCCCACATAGACGGCTACATGTCCGTAATTTCTCCAGCATTATTTACAGTCGACGAGTCGATGCTTTACACAATTGACAACGGAGCCATTAATATTTACGTTGTTTCGCCCAACAAGAAGCAGACTATATTTGTAACATACCCGCAGATCTACAAATATACGTCAAAAGACTCTGTATTCGATCTCAAAGATTTTCCATTGAGAGTCGTCACTCTCGGAAGACCGGAGAAAGTTACAGTCGAAATTGATAATGTTGACTTAGGAGAAATGAATTATGTTAGCGAATTTTTCGGTAACAAGTCGTTTTTCTCGCTCAATGTTCACGTTGAGAATGGCAAGCACAGGATGCTGATAACCGATGGAACAACTGTCAGAGAGATGGAATTCTACGTTGGTCCAAAAACGAAAACTATTTACGAAAGGAAGTTAAGAATCCACGTTCCAGTGTTTTATTTCGTAACCACTCCTTTGATAACAGTTTTCTACCTATTGATGCTGTTACCCATTTGGAAGCTCTATCCCAAACTTCTAGAAGAATTCGATGAATACATAGCAGATTCTGAAAAGAAAATGAACTTCTTCAAGGCATCGGGTTTATCTGTTTTATTCGTTTTCTCCAGATATCGAAAAGTTCCAAAATTCATGAGATATCTTAATATATTTGGCTTGCTGATTCTTTTCGTTGTGCCAATTTGGATACAGACGGTCGAGAAAAAGATACAATGCATTGTCTTCATATGGGGAGCTTATATGCAAGGACATCTAGTGAAATACGTCGTCCAGTTTTGGATTCTCTTCCTTTCCATATTTTTCATGCAGATGAGTGTCATTTGGGGCGTTGGTATTGCTTACGAATCGTTTTACCTCAACTGGCTCCAAAAACTGGAAATAGGGTTTTACATATTCATTAACATCATTGGAAACATTGCCTGGGTTTGCGTAACATATGCTGCAGAGCATCCTTTCACTTACTTTTGTTCTCCTTCTACTTATTTATTCGTTTTCGTTCCAATCTTCTATTATATCTATATTTGGAAGGATAAGCATAAAATCCAGGTTGAAGACGAGGAACCTCCTGATCCAACTGCTGATGATGCTGCTCAGCCATAATTTAATTAATTGTATATTAATAGATTTCTGTTGTTTGTAAATATTAGTTATATATGTATTTATGATATCGAATATTTCTACTATAGCAGACAACTCACGCAATCATACGAAATAAATAGAAAAGAATAATTAATTCAATTAATCTGTGAATTTTTGCTATTGCATTGAATAATTTACATGAATTATATTGTAGAAATAGTTAAGCAATGAACACATTTTCTAAATTTTTCACGCGATAAAATTATTTTTCTTATTTTGTAAAATTGGAATGTGATTTGTACATAACTATTGTAACTAATGTAAAATACCCTCTTTTTCTATCTTAAAAAATTCTCAATTCGAATTGAATTATTTGAGCAAACATACATATTATCATAGAAAAATCCAACTACATATTAGTTTTTAATGGAGCATCATCATTAAAATTATCAAAAAATTTCGATGATGAAAATATTAAAGGTCCTTATACAACATGGTTGTATAATATCATGAATAGAGAGATAAATAAATTGCCATTTGTGAATAACAAAAACAAACAAAATATTTTTATGAGTAATCACTTGATTTCAATCGAACAACTAAGTCATCGATTTTGTTGCGAAGAGGAAGACCGAATGAATCCATGTTCAAGTTTTCGACGATCTGCAGGATCTTAGGGCCAAGCTTCTTGTGGAAAGCTGACGCGTACAATATTCTAACGAGGACCATTGGGTCAATTGATGAGTTGCTGACCATTTCTAGTGCATTCGATGCAATGTTATAGTCTTTGCATGCAGCAATGACACATGTTTGTGCTATGCTTCTGCGTTGGAACTCCTTCAGCAATGCGCTGCTGAACTCAGGCGGGACACTGATGCCATCGCGAACTAATGCTGCTCCAGCAACGAATATGCAATTGAGAACTGAATCATCGCTGGAGTTCAAACAAGCACGAATTGCTGAAGGTGTGATTCTCCTCATCTCACCTGTACCTACTAAGCATCTTAAAGCTGTGCAGACCATCGCAGGATCTGACGAGCCGAGGCACTGCACGCACCTGTCTGCAACGGCTGCCTTCAAGTTCTCTCTGACTCCGTTCTGCGCAACGACTTCTAGAGCGAGCTTTATGTGGACAGGAGCAACAGCAAAAACAGACGCTGCATCTGCACAACCGTTCTTGCAAGCAGCGACCACAATGTTCGTGTCTATGTCTTCACCACCTGTCGGAATCAGCTCAACAGCCCATGTCATATATTCAACCGGAATTGATTTCGGCGGCAAGTTTCTTAAAAACAGCGAAACTTGTGACTTCATCGATGTCTTAAGGAATAATACCGCGCATCTAGCTCTGACTTCATCTTTCATTGTTGTTGACTGGTTGAACTTATCCCAGCACCTGTCAACTAATGTGGCTGGAATGCCTTCACGTTCTAGAGTTTCAATGAACTGTATGAATTTCTTCTCGTCAGTAGCATTCGATTCTTCCAGCTGACTTTCAATGTGAAGCGACTGATCTGAGACTTGGCCGACGAACTGCGCTGTGTACTCGAGGAATGCTTTCCTGTCTGTGCCTTCCAACAGAGTGTTTCCTGTCTGCAGCTCCGTGACAATCCTGTCGAAGCTCGGCCTGATTTCTGGGCTCCTGTCCCAGCACTTTCTAATGAGATCGGCAAGTCTTGGTGGAGTATTGTCTGGAATCTCCGGTCTAGCATCGTTTGTCAATACTTGCACAACAATCTGCTGGTGGTCGAGAAAGTTGTACGGATATTGGCGAGTCAAAATCTCCCACAAAACTATGCCGTAAGCATAAACATCGACTTTGTGGTTGTAAATGCTTCCTGTCGCCAGTAGTTCAGGAGCCATCCAGTGAGGGGTGCCTATTGACTGTGTCATCTTGTCGTCTTCGCGCCTGGAGAAGCCGAAATCACCAATGTGAATGAGTCCTTTGTCGTCGAATAAAACGTTTAATGATTTTAAGTCTCTGTGGACTATGTGCCTTGAGTGGAGGAACTGCATGCCTCTAGCGATATCGTACATTGCGATACTCATCATAGTTGGATTGTACGGTTTTTGGCTGTGTAGATAATGATATAATGTTCCGCCGCCCATCCATTCTGTTAAAATACAGTACGGAGCCGTTTCTGTTGCTCCAACGAAGCCGAGAACGCATGGGTGACGTGCTGTTGCCAAAACACTGACTTCGCGCTGGAACTGATGAAGGCTTGGGCCACTTAAAATCGGATATTTTAATTCTTTGATCGCAACTTCAGTATTTGTGCGAAGATCCATTCCATAGTAAACAGAGGCTGATACACCACGGCCAATTTCTCTTATTTTCTCGAAATCTTTGTGATTAAGTCGCCATGATTGATAATCGAAAGGAATTGGAGAAAATACTCTGTATTGTGTCGAATTAGTGTCTTTTTCGTATTGTTCTATGAATTTATCTATTGAGTTCAGCCTGGCTTCGATTCGCATTGAATTTTCGGACGAATCTCCGTTCATTTCGAGATAGTTTCTGAAGGATGACTGTATATATTTCAAGTCTAAGATGTGGAATTGAAGCCAAAGCGGAGAGTCTGAGTCGAAACATTTTGCGCCTGATTCCGAGAACGTAGAAACGAGTTGATGCAATTTAAAACATATGTTGTATAATGCGGTGCCAACTGTGTTGCTTGGGTTGTCAACAGTCATCATTGTCCATCGATGTTTATCATACATCAATAAAAGATCACGAAAATGCATCAGCGAATTAGTTATTTGCAGCCTCACGTCTTCATGATCGTTTAGATAATTAACTGCGTTTTGATCTTGAGAATATTCTTCTAAAAATTTCCTGAATTGACCGAATGCGAATTCAAACTTCTTTTTGTGGACTATAGTTTGCATGAGAAGATTTTCGAATTCATCCAGCATCTGCTCAAACTGAGGAATCGCTCCCTCAGCTAATTTCGTCATTTTTTTGTCTGTCAAAAGTGATTTTAATGTTGAAATAATATCTATAGACAATACTAAATCGAATTATATCAAAATTATTTCATTTCTCGTATTGCGTTACAAATATTTACATGGCAAATTTAATTTAAAAACTTAAAATGTGATTTTTAAAATTATTGTTAATTTATACATTATATAAAATCGAAGAGCATCAAAATTATTTCATTTTATAATTTTAGTTTACAAAAAAATTACTTGGCAAAATTTTCAAAAAAATTATTAGTGATTTTTAAAATTTATTATTTATCTTTACACTATTTATAATCAAATGGTACTAAAATTACTTCATTTTATGATATTAGTTTACATAATTCTACATGGCAAAAAATCAAAAATATAAAGAAAATGGTTAAAAAGTTATTTTTTGGGAAATTCATAAAAATTAAAGGATGAAAATGGGAAAATTAAGTTTTTATACGTTTATGACAATTTTATTGTCACCTTTTGTAATGATACGTTTTTAGAAATTCAATGTTCCGTGATAAATATCAGGCTGGCTTTCTGAACCTTTTCTATTCCGTCGGTTCCAAGCCACTCAGTATTTGGGAGCAGCATGTAGAGAACGGCTATATCAAGCGTTTAACAGATCCAGACATCAGGAGTTGCGTCCTTGAAATCGTCTCAACAACAGTCAA
>MRSU01011538.1:0-13758 GCA_008369845.1 Trichomonas gallinae
CTGAAGATCAGTGTCGTCGTGTATGTCTTGATCAGAATGTAGAAGTATATCAAAACTGTCGCGATCGATAATAATACTGTGAACATGTGTATTAATCTTATCTGTGGATTGTTAACTAACCACTTTGACAATAACAAACCAGCGAATTCAGCAATAATCGGAATTGCTAAGAATGGAACTATTGACATGAATATTGAGAGAATTTTGGTAGATATGGTTGCTATTCTGGACTTCTTTGAGTATTCTTCTGCTGCAATTATCAAGTAAAAAAGAAATAAGAGTAGTATTGAACATAATACAAGGCAAACAATATGTTCATTACCATCTCTATACTCTGCTGGAAGGATGTGGAAGAATACAGACATCAAGCTCAATGTTCTATATGTTAACGAGCCTTTTTTGTAGAAAAAGTCGCTGTCTGCCTTTACAGCTCCTCCAAAGAGCTGCAAGAACCTGAAGAATGATACAATCTTGTACACTAAAGGCATCTTTGGAGAGTAAATGTCAAAATAACTGAATAAATTGATTAAATTGAGATTGATCTTTGTGTAGAAAGGAATATCAATGAGTTTCTCAAGTCTAGTATATGAAGAAACTTGATTATTATTGAATGATACACCCGAGTCAGTCTGTACTTCTTCCATTCACAAGAAATGAAATGAACGCAAAAAGAATTTCACAATTAAAATTTCATTGGATAATTAGATTATTAAAATATAAATGACTATATATGGGCCAAATTTTGTCAGGAAATAACTTAAATGCGATATAACTTTTTGAAAAAGATCTTGACATCAAAAGAGAAACGCTTAATGAAGGATATATAGAGTATGTTAGGAGCAATCCATCAAATTAATGAAATCTACAAAAATCAAAGATCGATTTAAGAACTTTCAGAGAATTCTCAAAATTCTAAAAAGTATTCAAAATTCGGTATGTAATTATGGGAACTAAAACATAATGTTGTATCATATTTTAAAGATGTCCATTGTATTTGTGTTTGAAGCGATTGAATGTATATCTTTGACTTGGAAAGTAATAAATTCTAGTTTTTGCAGGAAATCGAACAAGAATTAAACGTCATGCTTGCAAAAAAATGCTGCGATAGAAAATTTTTATCTGATTCTCTATATAATTGGCTATTTTGTTCAATATTCTAAAAACAGTAAATGGATGAATTTTTCAATGCAATTCAAAATTTTCAAAAAGGCGCGTATTCAAATTTTAACATACCATTTTCTGATTGTTAAATGGTTTAATTGATCATTCCTTTTAATAATTTTACAAAACGGATCAAAATTACTTCAATTGTTTTTTTCTTTGAAAGCAAAATCAATAATTTTTTTACGCCACAGTTCTAAATCTATCCATTATCGTGTAAAGAAAACAATTTCTTATTTTTGAAATTCGGTACGCGCGCTTTCACCATTGAAAAAAAAAATTCAACTGTTTTATTTCCATATTTATTCCTCATATTATGTAGATTAAAACATTTCAAATATGGTCAGCAAAGTGGTTTGCCTGTATCAAAACTGTTCATGAAACGTTGATTGGTCATCATTCCTAATATTGAATATCTAGTTTTATTAAGATTTCAAAAATAAGACAGTATTTTCAATTTTCAAATTTCCAACATATTTTTATCAGTTCATCTTTTGATTTTGATCATGGCTTTAGGTGTCATTATGTGAAGATAAAATCATATCATCAACGCTATAACGTCAAAGTAAGAGTTAACATTTGACTGTATTCGTCCAGAGACTGATATGTTATATTTGAGCTAATCTTAGATATAATTCAAATTTATACATGTTATCTCAGCTAAATTTAAAATATCCAAGAAAAATGGTGTAGATCAAAATTCAAATAATGATATTAAACAATTCTTCAATCAATCAATGTTTGTTTTTATAAATAAATGCGACCAAATTGCTTTTATATCAACTTTATTAATTTAGATGGCATCAATTTTTCTGGTCGTGAGGGATTGAGTGCATCTCATATCCAAAATGTCATAAAAATGCCTTTTTTATAAAAATTAAGTCTTTTTGAACAACTTATAGAAAGCAAATCACAGATTTCAAGAAATATTGTTTTATAATATCAGGAAAAAGATGTGTTAAAACTCGTTTGGAATAAAATTGATCAGAACTATGGAAGATGATGTGATCATTTACTTGTAACGAGTTCTGAAGCCGCGTGTTCGATCATTATTTTTTTGCACTTTACAGTGATTTGCAGTTTATTAGTTTGCTATGTGCTATACATGTATTAAGCAATGTAATCCATGGATGAACCAAACAAGAAATTAAAAAAGGATGAATCAAAATTCTTCGTTTTGACTTTTTTTCGTTTTGCAAGTCAAAGACAAGCTATCTATGTCATCAAGTTATCGCAGACATAAGCGACGTTGCTGAACTATTGGATTTTGAGAAGATACTATTTGCCATTACTAATTCTCAGAATCATTAGCAACTATACCATAAAAAATCGCGATCAATTGATTATATCATAGTTTTTCATAGGCAAAATTATCGTTAACGATTATTTTTTTTTGAGAAGATAATAATCGTTAAAATCGGATCCAAAAAAACACAAAATGATTTTATAAAGACTACAAAAGCTAAGTTTCAAATTTTTAAAATTCGGTTGTTTGATATTGAAAAAAATTTAACATTTTCATGTCTGCGGACAAGAATTCTCGGCCAATGGCACCTCCACCACAAGATGCTAGTCAACTTTATCAGCCACCACCACCACCACAGGATAATCCTTACGCTCAGGCAGCTCCACCGGAAGTAACTGCATATGCTGCACCACCACCAAATGGTCAATACGCTCCACCACCGTCTCAGCCTGGTCAGTATCCACCACCTCCACCATCTCAGCCAGGCCAATACCCACCATCTCCAGGATATTATCCACCACCACCACCGCCAGGTCAATACCCACCAGGCCAATATCCGCCACCTCCTCCAGGTCAATATCCACCTGGCCAATATCCACCACAAGGACAATACCCACCAGGTCAATACCCACCACAGGGACAATATCCTCCAGGATATTACCAACCACAACAAGGCCAAGTTCCTCCACCAAATACTAAACACAAGAAGAAATCTAGCTCAAGTTCCTCATCATCTTCTTCTAAGAAGAAAAAGAAGAATGAATCCGATTGCGGTGATGTTTTGCTTGCAATTCTCTGCTGCCCATTCATACTCTGCTTCGCCTGCAGTGGTAATTCTGTATGATAAGCCCAAAATTTGTTTTTTTGACAAGGTCAAATTTTGAATTCAATGGTGAAAAATTGACCTTAGCAAATGACCATGCCCAGAAATAAACTTTTGGGGGACTATATATTTTAAATAATTTGTTATAAATTTCTCATTTTCTTCGTCTACTACTACAAAGAATATATATACTATAGTATACGTATTTTAGCATTTCAACATTCATATTTCAAATTCGTAATTATGAGTTGTTGAATTCGGAAGGAAGATCTTGGAGAAATATGTTGTTATATTAATGGCTTCCTTATATTATATGGAAAATAACTCAACTCATATTTTGGAAATTTTGTCGTGTAAACATAATTATTGTCATGTAAAATGTTAACTTGTCAAAAAAAAATAATGGATCAACAGCAATTTTTAACTAATCCACCAGATTATAAAGTCGACATCAAAGGAATATTCGCCAAAGTCAAATGGACTGATATTCCAATTGTTGCAACAATAGTTTTCTATTTAAGCTTACTTATTATCGCATTAAAAGTTAGAAAGAATCCAGGCAAGAGAACAATAGTTTTTGCCTTTTGTTTAGGCTTAACGTTACTCATCGGACAGTTTGGTCATCTAATTGAAGAGAATTGGAAAATACTTGGATTTTCAGACAACTATTTCGATCAATTTGGCGTTTTCTTATCATTTTTCTTCGCATTACCACCTGTTTTCATTGCTATATTACTTCTTTCACAATTGGTCGGAAACATCTTCGAGAAAATGATCAACAGATATGTAGTTCAAAAGCGCGGAAAAGAACATGAGGAAAAGGCTGAACTAATTAAAGAAGAAGAAGAAAAGAATGAAAAAGAAATCAAAAATGAAGAAGGCAAACTTGCAGAATAACTCTAATGCTACATGTGTATATAAATAAAACAATATTAAATCGAAATTAACATTTATCTTTTGAAACAAAAAAAAAATTATTAGTTTTGTGAAATCTCGTTTCTTTCAACTACATATTTGTTTAAGCGGTTCTTTGCTGGATCTGACTTGAAAGATTTTCTTGGTGTATTAAGTTTTTCATCATCAAATTCTGCTGAATCTGAATCTGATGCTTGGATTTTGATGAATTTCTTATCCATTGGTGATCCATGGCTCATCAAGCTTGAATCGATGTTTCTAGACTTAACAACCTTCTTTTTAGGCTTTTCGAATGTCTTTGTAGATAATGTTGAATTCTCGGACATCTGTGACTGCAGCTCTTCTTGTCTCTTCTTCTCCTCTTCGAGCAGCCTCTTTGCATTCCTATCGTTAACTTTTCTAGTTGTTTCGATTAATTCTTCAAGCCTTGGATCTTTCTTTTGCTTTTCCTTCTTCGGCTTTGGCTGTTTTCTGTGCTCCGGGAAGTTCATTTCTTCATCAGAAGAACTGTCAATTAAGAATTTACTTGTTTGTTTCTTTTCGACTTGTGAGAGATCAATATTCTCTTGTTTTTCTTGTACAGGTCTTATTTGTAAATCTCGTGATCTTATATCATCTTCAGAGTCTGATGATAAATATTTATTATTCAATTTCGTAACTGCATCTTTTTCTGTCTTCTGTAATGCTTTAATTGCTCTTTCTTCGTTATCAGAGTCAGAACTGGAGGCGAATAATAAGTATTTGCTTTTTCCTTTTGGAGATTTTACGTTTTTAGCTAATTTGCTTTTGTTTTTATGAACACTTTCTGAGTTTTCGCGATCTCTTAACCAAATGTTTTCTTTTCTGATTTCATCGAGTTTATTTTCACGATCTTCAGAATCATCCCTAAAGAGATACTTCCTTTTACCATTCTTATACTTAAATGGCTTGATCTCTTTGTATTCGTATTCTTGTTTTTCTTCTTCTACTGGTTTTGATTCTTTATGATCTGAATCGTTACGTGATTTGAGTTCAATTTCTTCGTCATCATTTTTATCCTCTTCGGGTTTGACGTTTTGCTCTGATTTGTAGTCTTTTTTATCTTCTGAGTATTCAGAATTATGAATTGGTTTCAAAACGTTTTTAACTTCTTCAACAACTTTTTCCGCAGCTCCTTTTGACTTGTTTTCATCACTGTAATAGTCGGAGTACCCGGATTCCGTGTAATATTCGGATTTGCTCATTCTTTTGTTTTGTTTACAATTGTAAAATTAACGCAAAATGTTTATCACTTCAGGAATTGATATTTAGACTTTGTTAGCTGCATATATCACAACACACAAAGAATTTTGGCGAATTCGTTATTTTGAAAAAATTTCGAAAAAAAAATTATCCTGACCAAACAAAAACAGTGTAAAAAATAAACACCATTTGTTCAATAATCATGTTTTTGACATGGAAATTTGCATTTCAAATGATTTATAATCCAATAAAAAATATAATCCGCTTTAATCAATGAAACATCAATATACTAAGCTAGTCAGATTCATTTAGTCTCAATTCCAAGCTCACAATCAACAACTACAGCAATGAAATTATTTTTCTAAAATATTTTAACAAACCACGTTATTTTAGAATCGAAAGACAATCATTTGGCTTATATGGTCAAAATTACATGTATATATTAAGCAAAACAACTAAAATATTTTAATGCCGAATATTCCACAAGATAATCGAATAAATAAGATTTAGCTTTTTTAGATCTTTTAGGGTGTATAGTATACTATAGCATTTGCATACTAGGTAAGTTCAGTTCTAATCACATAAGCCAGTATACTTCGATTTTTAACCTGGTGAATTTATAATTTTTTAGGTGTTTGTCTATTAACAGATGCATAGTTTATGAGTTGTATCATCTTATTTTAATGATTAGAAGATCTGGAAATGATCCAATTTCGCTAAAATTCGAATTTAAATAATTGTGTCACTTTTTAATTTTTAATGTTTTCATTTTTATTAGTTTCAGCATTATCTCTCGGATCACTTGATATAAGAGAGTTAATGCAAGGCTACTGGAAGGGCTACGTGAGCCATCCAGTGAATAATTTCATTAATATGAATCAATACAAATTAAATGTAACAAATATCGAGAAATCTCACTCAGCAAACTATTACTTAATCGATGCAGAAACAAATCTTACCATTAAAAAGTATATAGCGACTTATCTTTCAAAAACAATGTTCGAATTATTCGAAGGAAATGTTTTTGTTGCAAGAATTGACTTATCACCACTGATGATGCCTAAGGGTTCATGTTCTGGCAAATGGGAAGACTCAAAATTCTTTAATGCTGCTTTGGTCAATGCTCAAACCATCAATTTACACATTTTCGACACACATAACAAAGAATGGCACTTCTACACATTCTTGAAAGATATTGATGCTATGGATTTGGAGCCAAATTCTTGGAAAGATACATTGTTTGGCTGGGGCTTCCTTGCATTCACAATGGTGCTCGCATATTTAGTTTCATCTCGCGTACAGAAGTGTGTTCATAACAGAACGCTTAAGAAAGCTTTGCAAATTTTGAAGGATGAAGAAGAAGAAGAGAAGAAGAAAAAGAAGAAGAAGAACAACTAATCAGATAATGTCTTTTATGTAGATTTAGATATGAAATGGTTTTATATTAGTTTTATTTTCTATTCATAAATATTATTTTAGATAAATATCATTTATAACATGAGATAATCTGTCGGTATTGAGCTGGATCATAATTAAAAAAGCATATTTCTAAAAAATAATTAACAAAACAGATAATTTATAATAACAGCATTGATATTGTAAATGCAAGCAATAAAAGCATAGGAGCCTTGATTTCTATCGCAAAACTTTTGAAATAAGAGATTTGATTGTAAAAATACAAAATTATAATTGGATTGGATCATAATTGTAATATTTCTGATTGTGTAATTAGAAGTATTATGATTAATCTGTTCAAAAACTACTGATGGTCAAAATGAAATAATTTGAGATAATTGTTCTATCTTAGACTAAGGTTTCGAGCATATTCTTCATATTCAATAATATCTTTCGTGAGTGAATCAAATTTCTGTTTGAGTGGATATCCAGGAGATGAATTCGCAACAAGAGTGCGTTTCAAGTTTGATGAGAACTTACATATATGATCCACATCTGTTTTCAAGTCAACTCCGCCGATTTTTGTGCCTAAACTCTCAGCAATCATTGCTATATATGTGAAAAGCGTGTTATCTTTTGGTGTTTGTTTGATCAAATCATATCTTTCTTTGAGCTGAGTGAATTTAGCTTTGTTTTTGATAAGCTTTTGCTTCAAAACTTTTGCAGCTTGTTTCGCATTTTGATAATTTTGATGCGTTTCTTTCAACTGATCATTCAGCTCAATAATCTTGAACGCCATATCATCATTGTCACTCCTTAATTTAGCAATGTCAACACGATTTGATTCCGTTTTTGCTAATTTCATTTGTAAATGTTGTTGATCATTTTGCAAGCTGCGAATTATTTCACTTGACTTCTTCAACTGTAATTTAAGCTGTGGGATTTCGTTGTTGTTTTCGTGTTCTTTTAACTTTTTTTGTAATTTTTTATTTAATTTAACTGTATTTCTTAAAACTAGCTCTGTTTCTAGCATTTTATCATTCAGTCTCTTGATTTCTTGTTTGTGTTCAGTAGATTCATTGCCTAAATTCGAATTTTGATCATATTTTTGTATTAATAATGAATTTATAACATTAGACAGTTCGAACATGCCACATAACTCTTGGAATGCGTGTCTAATCTCCTCAACATCAGCTGAATCTTCGATTTGATTTTTCAGTAATTTAATACCAGAGAATCTATCAAAAATATCTTCGATACGAGTATTTTGGAAGTTAGGCAAATCAATTGTCTCCATTTTATTGATTTTGGCGAAATCTTTGAATAACGTTATTTGGTTTTCAATGTATTCTTTGGGAATAAGTCTGAAATTAGTACTAAAATTCGGTGATGCTAGGAATAATTCGAATATTTCTTGCTCACATGAAAGAGATTGAAGAAAGCTGATGAAAAAACTCATCAAAGTAATCAATCTTGAATTCTGTTCTTCTATAAAATTGTTTTCTGGCTTGTTTCGAAGCGAATTAACTTGAGTTAATAAATGTACGCAAAGTAAAATAAGTTTTTCGAATTTTCCATCCTGTGTAGTTTCACTCAAGATATCAGAAAACAATCTCACTTGGTCAATATTCGATATATCAATATTTTCTTCAATGTTTTTCATTAATGATGCCTTATTTTTTCCTGTTTTCATTTTAATAAATAAAAAGGGTGTGAAATTATTAAATAGGGGATAATAAATTAAATCGATTTTTTCTCGATTTCTATACAATATCTACAATTATAATATAATGCAATTGTTTATTTATATGCTAATGAATCTACTTTATATTGAAATATTTCATTTTATCATTTCAAATTTTTGTTTCATTAAAAATTTCTATTTTTGGATCCGAGAGTTCACAATAAATATGATTTCTATATAAAAAGAGTTATTTCACATTCAAATTTACCGTTTCATTATGAATTAAAATTCAATGATCTGATAATTGAAAGAAAAGGATAAATAGTTCGAAAAAAAACTAATAGTTAAAACGATATTTAACAAATATAATAAATACAAATAAAATTAAAAAAAATTAAAAGTCAGCACTCTTAGAGAAGCTTGTATTGTTTTCATCTTTTGCTTTCTTCCTTGGAGATTCAGGTGATCTCATCCTCTTAACGATGCTCTTGACATTTACTGGTCCAATATCTAATGTAGTCATCTTGGATCTCATGTTTGAGTCTCCTTTAAGTGGCTTAGCTCTATATGATATCCTAGTGATTGTCCCATCCTTTGGCTTAGCGTTTTCTAGACGTCTAACAACAATCATTGATGTATATAACTTCTTATCTCTTTCTGTTTCTAAATCTCTTATCTGTGTGTATCCTCTCTGTCTAAGGCACTCGATTTCTTTCTGCTGTTTCGCTTCGAGCTTCAAAAACGCTTGTTTCATCGCTGCTGTAATTCTTTCTCTTGCTTGAAGTGTTTCGCGCTTCTGTAGCTCATCTGCTTGCACTTTAAATGACTTAGCGCGCCTGAATTTCTTGCTCAAAGCGAAATGCGTTTCATTCTGTCTGAGATATAAAAGCTGTGGAGATGGCTTCTGGAATGGATAAAGTGTTTCTGGTGATTCCCAAACTTTCGCCAATTCTTCGATTTCTTTTTCATGCTGCTGACGAAGCTGCTCTTCCCTTCTGATCTGGTCTTGCTTTGCATTCTCTATCGCCTCTGCGTATTGCTTCTTCACGTATTCGTGGCGGTCTTTAGCTCTATCGAGTTTTGTCTGGTTCTCTTTAAGCTGCATCTGCCTCGATCTTTCCAATGGTGAATAGTCAACAAAAGACTCCAAAAACTTCTGAAGATTTTCATACTGTTCTGCTTCAGAATACTGTGAGTTGATGACGCACTTCTCCATCTTCTCTTCTAGATAGTGATCCAAGTCCTGGCTCATGTGCTGGTCTGGGAATTTGTTCTTTTTGAGTGTGTTGATGCCTTTCTCGAGATCTGCCTTAGAATATGTGTAGTTATATGGACCTTTTTGTGAAGTGCTGAAGTCGTTCTGCTTGTTCTGGGTTGTCCTTCTTGGTGCTCGAGCGGATTCTTGTGTTGAAGGAGGAGCTGTCGGGAAAACTTCATCTTCTTTCTTCTGTGTTTTGTTCTCTTTTTCGTTGCTTTCTTCTATGATGACTGGAGCTGCTTCGATGTATTCTTTGAGGTCCCACATCTTCTTCTGCTCATCTGTGGATCTTGGCGGTGGCTCGTGGACTTTCAACGGCGAATCATTAACATTATTAGTTGAAGCGTTGTTCAAATCTTCATCATCTTCAAGAATTATGCTTGATTTTCTGTGGTTCTCTTTTCGGAGTTCTTTTTCTTCGTCTTCATCTTTGAAAGAAACTGCTTGATCGAGAGATTTGTGTATGACATCTGATATTGGCTTCTCCTCTTCTTTCTTTTGATCTTCAGCTGGAGTATCTTCGTTGAAAATTCCTGATGATGAATCATCTTCCTTCTTTTCTTTGTCTTTTTCTTCTTTTTCTGGCTGTGGTTCATGAACCTTGTGTTCTTCTTCTTTGTCTTCGAAATTATCATCAGATGAAGATGAACTTTTCTTTTCCTTGTCTTTTTCTTCGTTTTCTTTAGGGGGTTCGTGAACTGGATGTTTTTCTTCCTTTATTTCGAAATCTATTTCGTCATCTGAAGAAGATTTCATCTTTTCATCACCAGATGAAGATTTCTTCTCTGTTTCATCCTTTTTGTCTTCTGGAGAATTGTTGTCTTTGTCTTTATCCTCAAAATCGGCTTCTGATGTCTCAAAAGAATCATGTTTTTCTTCTTCTTTCTTTTCGCTTTCTAGCTCTTTGGAAGCTTCTTCTTGGGGCTTCTTTTCTGGTTTATTCTCTTCTTTTGGCTCCTCTTGAACATTATTTGTTTCTGGAGCCTTTTCTTCTGCTGGAGGCTGAATCTCCTGAGATTTGATGGTATCTCCAAAGTCTGTAGTGAATTCATCAGATGAAAATGAGGGATCTTTCTTAATATCAGTTTTATTATTCACTTCCGCATGATCTGGCTCTTTTTCTTCAACTTTTGGTTCTTCTTTTTGCTGTTCTGTTGTTTCTTTTGGTTTTTCTTCTTCAATTGTGTCCTCTAAATCAAAATCGTCATCATCTTTATTTTGCTTTTGTTCCGAATCTGATTTCTTGTCTGTAGGTTCTAAGTTCTTCATACCATCTTCTAAATCATCTCTATGAAGAGTTAATTCGGATGGTGGCTTTTCTTTTTCTTTATTACGCTTAGGATCTAAATTTTGTAGATTTTTGAGTATAGGAGATACATTTAGTGATGTTGTAGGTGATGGAGAAGGGGGAGGAGAAACGATATCGCTTAAATCAAACTCAAGAGCACTATTATTGTTATCTTTTGGTGAAATTTCGGTACTTTGTGTCGTATTTAGTTGATTTTCGGTTTTATTTTCCTTTTTTGGTGAATCGAATTCATTTTCGTCGATAAAATCATTATCAGCATCGAAATCGTCATTATTCACATCTTTCACATCTCCTGTTTTATTTCCCTGTTGACTACCAGCGAGAAGTTTATTAAATGCTGATGACAACATTCGATAAAATTTTTTTTGTTAACGTACATAAATTTATACGTTTATATTTTATTCAGGGGGAGACACCATTTTTTCAATAAATAAAACCCTGCATTATATTGGTTCCATTTATGCATAACACATTCCCTGAGTTGTCTATAATATATTTATAATTTCCAATCATGAATCTAATACCTTTTTTAGCAAATTCTTGATCAAATAATTTTATGAAATCAATATTTTTTGTGAACGCAGTTAATATCAGTATCTTCACATGTTTTTAGAAGAATAAAATGAGTTAAATAAGATATATAATGATCATTATGTTTTCGAAATTATGATGTCAAAAAAAATTGATTTTACATTGTCAAATCTTATATAATTTTCAAAATATATTAGTTTACAATGTCAAATATAATTAATTCGTCAAACATGATGGTTTACATTGTCAAATTTAATTATTTTGTCAAAATTATTGACTTTACATAATCCAATTGAATTGTTCAGTCAAAAAAAGTTTACAATGTCAGATGTTGCACAGCCAAAAATAAACATCACAAAAATAACCGAAATAATCGTCGGCCATATTTCGGCGTGACACAGAGTCTTGCCTCCTTAGTCATGTATTCTGAAAACGTCCGAACACTGTTGAAGGTCATAGTACGTGCTGGATGCTTCTAGTGCGCCCCCAAAGCCTTCGTATATCCATTTAGTCAGTTTTAGAGTTTTTATATTAATTTCGACCATGAACAACAAAATTGAGTTATACAAGCATAATACTGATCATACATACATTCGTTACGCGAGTTCACTAGATTTGGAACGCTATAGAAAATTCCTTATTTTAATTAGATCAATAAAAGCATGCTGAAACATTACTTCTTAGCCTACAGCGACTTCATACTTCTGAAATCTTGTTATTTTGTGAAGAATATAATCTTTGATATTTATAAAAATAAGACGATGAGTTATTAAAAAAATACATACAAACAATATTTACTATACAATCTTATTATATCTACCGACTCGAATTAATTTGGGTAAATTCGATTTTTCGTAAGTAGGCGGAGCACTGACGTGCAGCATCTTATCCTTCTGCTGTCTGTAAAATTCTCGCCGTTTCTCAATTTCTGCTTCCATTTCTGGATTCTTTGATTTATCGCGTTTTCTGTTTGGTGCTGCATTATTGGCAACATCAGGAGGTGTAGGTTTGAAGTTTCCATCTAGAACTGTCTCTATTTTGTTTTCAAGTTCTGATGGAATTTTAGGTGGCTCATTTTCGATAACTTTTGGTATTTTTTGAGGTTTTCGTTCGAATTTGCGCCACCTTTTCGGTGACTTTGGCGTAACCTTGAGTAAATCTTTTGTTGAATTGCAATTAAATGAAATTAATTTGTTAATTCTATCGTTTTGAGATTTAGCAACTACTTGTGAAAACAAAACCGCTAGTTTATCTTTATCAACTCCTGGTTGATTTAATTGATCTTGAAATTTAGCTAAAACTTGTGCGATATCATAATCAATACTTTGATTAATTACTATCATTTGCTTATGAAATTCTTGGAAAGACATTGCTTTTTGGAATATATTGATAGTAACTAAGGCATTGAGCTTAAAACTTTTCGCACAACTAAATAAAGTCCATTCTAAAGTCTTTTCGTTGGTATTTGCAGCTTTTGCAATCTTATTGTCGACTAAATCAGATACTAAATCAGTGAATTTGAGAAAAATGTTGTATTGATCAACATTATACCCTTGTTCTTTGAATTTGTCGGCATTGTCGTACATAAACGATATAATGGGCCGCCACCACTGATCTGAGGATACAAATTCTGCAGCTTTTGCAAGAATGAATTCCTCAGTTTCCATAAAATTTTCGTAAACTTAGATTTTGTCACTTTTTGATTACATTAATCATCGAAAAAACTCAGAAAATCTATCGTAAATCATTCATTTCTATTGTATCATTAATTTAAGCTACCTTAGTAATATAGAATTATCTAAGTAGAAACTAAAATAAGTCATAAAATTGAAATTTTTTGACTTAAATAAATATTTTGGATAAGATTGAAACGATAATAATGTGTAGATTCTATTTTTAATGGAATTTGTCGATTTAAAATCTAAAATTAAAGATGAGAAAATATGATATTTTAAATTTGATTATAAAAATGTAGGTTTTGTTATTGATTTTTTTGCGAATTTAGAAAAATGAAAAATTGATGTTGAGTTCATTAGAAGAAATGGCGTGAGTTAAGGTCGAATCAGCTAGAGTTCAAAATCTCGTGAAATAATGAGCTTATCATGTTTAATAAATTAAAACCAAAGAAAATGTACAGCCTGCGTAGCATAGTGGTTATTGCGTGCGCCTTGTAAGCGCAAGGTCGCCGGTTCAACTCCGGTCGTAGGCATAAATT
>MRSU01011542.1:0-36484 GCA_008369845.1 Trichomonas gallinae
TTACATACATATCAGTAGTATAATCTATATTATAAATTTCGTCCAAATCGCTAGAGAAATGAGAGTCGGAACACCTTTGGCAAATATAATATTTTTTTCAAAAATCATGGAATTGAATTACAGACATGATAAACTTGATCTATACACGAATCTATAAAGATTGATCTGATGAACAACTATAAAAGTTGGATGAGCAAAAAGTTTTCACAGATTTCAAAAAGGATAAAAAAATTAGAAATTGAACACAGCAAGCACTATAATTTAGATGATAGGAGTTTGCTTCAAAAAATCCAAATTCGAACGATTATTTCAAACTAGGTCAGATATTTTAGATCAAAAATATCATAAGACAAATGATCTCATTTTTCAATAATGTTGGTTAGGAACAAGCAAATCATATCTTAAAGTCATAAAGAAAGTGATGAGATTTTTGAAAAACGACATTTCTATCATTATGTAAGAGCATTATATCATGTACCATACGCACGTTTATTATCCTAGATTTTAATATTTTCTTAGAACAAATTCAATGTGTTATTTTGAGTGGATTTTATTTTGAAAACATCAACATTTTTTTTCAAATTCAAGGATTTTAATGAAATATGTATAGCTATGATAATGCAATTTCAAAAGTTTTCAGAAAAATACCAAGCACGTTTTTATTATCAAATTTTTGTTGGATCATTTCTCCTGCAATCAATGAAATTAACAAAATCATAAAGTTAAATTTTTGAGAATTTTATTCCAATCAAAAATTTCAAAGGTAATCCAAATTTTTGATAACTTTACATCTTTACTTCGGTGAAGAATTTTTGTTGTATCTGCAATATACATTTTTACAAGTGCTATTCTGCAATTAACCAAATTGAGAGTTTTACTTCCCACTCAATTAATTGTGAAGAGTTGAATGAAATCATTTTTTCACTTCTGCGATGTCTACAGTGTACTTCCACATCTCTGGATTCCTCTTCAACAACCGCAAGAACCACATGAATGATCAAATGTACTATGAGATCATCAACAACCAAAACGGAGCCATCAAACAACAACCATTCAAGGTTTCTCACGCTCTTCAAATCAAGAAGTCATATCATTTGGCAGTAAAAGACTCCGTCAACTCAACATTCACTATTAAGCTTTACAAGAAGACTCTTCTTCATGATAAGTGTGTTGGCATTCTCAATGTTCCAATCTGCAGCTTACAGCCAGATGTTGTTACAATGAACAACCTTCAGGTTAACTGCACCTCCAAGAAGGATAAAATCGCGTGCCGCCTCGTTATCCACTTATCAACAGGTGAAGCTGCTTACAAGGCTCCGCAGGTCAAGCCAAATCTCCCACAGATGGACCTTTACCAGTTCATCTCAAAGCCCAAGGAGAAAAAGCCAAAATACTACACAGACAACATGGATGCTCCACTTCTTTCTACACGCGCCTATTAAGCAATCTATTTGTTTTATTTGTTTGTCATGTAAATTTTCTATTTGTATTTAATTCTCTTCATTTTTGATTTTATATCAAGATTACTACAAAAAACTTGAGACATTACTCATAATTGGATATACATAACTATTCGTAAAAGAATTAATATACATTAATCGAGGAATTTTCGAGAAAAAGTGATTTTTAATTTTAAATTTTTATTACGCTATGTAATCATTCTTACTACTTCATTGAAACGTAACATAAACCTATATTTTCGTTCTCTATCTAGTCATTGATTTTTTTTTTTTTTGGATTTTCTTCGTTTTTTGTTTTTTCATATAGTTTCGACGAATTTTTGATATTTCGTATATTTCTGCGTACAGATTAGCATCTACTTGAGCAACTAAATATAGCCATAAGGTCAGAATATTGTGTTGTCGGTGAATCTTTAAACTCTGTCGAATAAATAGTGGGAATTCCAGCTTTTTCAGATCATCTCGAAACAATGATCAATGGATACATAGGGGAACATGGTCTCTAACGGTGACTTCAGGACGTGTTTTTCTTACATTCTCATCCCCTTTTGTCAAATAACAAATATATACTCTTCTCGTATTATTTCTCATATTATAACTTTTTAATGAATTTTAACAGAAAGATTAACTTTTTTTTTTCATTGTATTTGATTTCGAGAAAAAGTTGGTCAATTTGAGAAAATGCATACTCACCGATGCGTGCAATAGAATCTAAAATGTCAAGATGAATGCATCAAACTAATGATTTGATATATTTAACAAAGTCTTCGAATCTACTTTTTTGCGCTCACCAAAGTTCATAGTGACCTTACTACTAGAATTATGATTCTTTATACACAATTAATTACATTTTTTATATAATCAACAATAATCCATAAGAAAAATTTTGAATAAAATTAAAACTAAAAAATTCAGAAAATTTATGGATAATCCAAGTTTTGTACTAATATATATAAGAAAATTTACAAACAAACAATCTATAAAGTTATATATTCATCGCAGAATCAAAAATGTCGGCTTCGGAATTTCTAATTACCTGTATCTTTCTGTAATACCTGAA
Organism: Trichomonas gallinae; assembly: GCA_008369845.1. Classification (NCBI taxonomy): domain Eukaryota; phylum Parabasalia; order Trichomonadida; family Trichomonadidae; genus Trichomonas; species Trichomonas gallinae. The sequence goes on from MRSU01011542.1 coordinate 2,521, forward strand.
TATAATATATGAGAATATGAAACAAGCGAATGTAAAACATAAAAATTGAGATAAAGTAAATATCCATGGAACACCAATATATTCGAGAAATACTTCGTTATTGGACCATACAACTCTATCCCAACTCAATGAAACTATTGGTTTTGAATTAATTTGAGCAACTGTTTTACATTCAACTTTGTTTTTCGAAACTAATGTTCCTTGTGTCACATCGTATCCAATCTTGCAATATATGTTGCTCGGTACCTTCCATGTAACCTCGTCGATTATCACTTCTGCGACGCTGTCCTTTATCCTTCCAAGAGCCATTTTTATATTTGGAATGTGTAGTGAACAATTTCGAATTCCATCACCAACATATAACTGTGGACAACGACAGAAGTCTTGTGAAATGCATGTAGCTCCATTTGCGCAAGAAATTGAACATCCCCAACATCCAGTTTTGTAAGGGTCTCCAAAAGGATAATCAGGAGCACATATGCACTTTCCTTTGAAAGCTATTGTATTTTTGAGGTCACAAACTATATCTGGATAATTATCATAATCATAAACTAAAAATGACATTGATTCTTGTAATTTTTGGCCTTGCAGTAGTTGTACATCTTGATTTTTACCGACATAATCTTCCGAAATCCATTTGTTTTTCGAATTCTTTTTCATATTTTCGATCTGCTCTTTCCAAATCATTTTCTTAACGACAGCTTCCATTTTGTTCTTGTATTTATTTGTTTTTCGTCCTGCAAATGGGAGTTGTCCGAATAATGAGAAAGTTTGAAATTGACATTTTGCTTCATCTTTCTCTATCATCACACATTTCTCAAAATACTTGAGACTACCATCATACACGGAGCTGGACGCTGAAGAACCTCTAAATGGAAAAATAAAAAAAATTCGAAAAAACATTTTAGCTTATAATTATCAATTTATATGGAAAATAGTAATTAATCACTTTTAACTAATATATTTGTGGTCAAAAACGTCTACAAAAGAAATTTCGCAAATTTTGACAAAGGCAAAATTCTGACATGTAAATTATACAAAATTCTAATGAATATGACATTCCGTCAAATATAAATATAACTTGTCTTAATACAACGGGTACTGCATCTATAATATGTATATTCTTATGTCATCATAAAGAAATTGACTTATATAATAGAAAAAAATAGATTTTGATAAGTTAAAGTTTAGTTTGAGTTAAATTTTGCTCAAAAGTGTTCGCGAATTTGTTCGCCAAGCCAGTCAAGGCCTTCGTAGAGGCCATCACCTGTTGTAGCGCAGCATCCCTGAACTTGCCACGGCCTGTTCGTGATTGTGTTCAATTTGAGCCTGTTTCCAAGTTCTTGCGGTTTAACTGCATTAGGCAAATCCTGCTTATTCGCGTAAACGAGCAGAATTGTGTTGTGGAGCTCATCTTCCTCGAGGAGCTTGTGGAGGACATCACGGGCTTCGTCAATTCTTCCGAAATCGTTTGAGTCGACAACGAAAATCAGTCCGTGAGTGTTGTGGAAGTAATGTCTCCAAAGCGCGCGAATTCTGTCCTGGCCGCCGACATCCCAGATGTTCATGTTGAAACCTTTGTATTCAACAGTTTCGACATTGAAGCCGATTGTTGGAATCGTTGTGACATGTTCGCCAAGTTTGAGCTTGTATAGGACTGTTGTCTTTCCAGCTGCATCCAGTCCGAGCATCAATATCCTTGTTTCCCTGTTAGAGAACCACTTCTTGAATGTCTCTGAGAACAATATACCCATCTTGCTTTGATGAAAAATGATTTTTTTTTTAGTGTATTCAACAAATATAAGAAACATCACAAAGATAAACATTTGACCAAAATGTTTGCTATTCGTTATTTTAACATGCCAAATATTATATATTTGATATATTTTTAAAACACAATAATAATTGATTATGATGTGGAAAAATGTAAACATCCGACCAATGTAAACCATTCAAATTGACGACTTTTTCAATTTAAAAAAGTTTCAATTTGAAACATTAGAATTACATGCATATTTAGGTCGCTAGCGTGCGTTTTTTTCGACGTAAAATATAAATGAATTTTTCAAAAAAAAAAAAATCTATTGGTATTCGAACTGAAAATTTCGAAATCCTTGGTGAAATGATAATGTTATTTTTGGTATTCGAGCTGAAGTAACAATGCTATTCTTTTAAAATACAGCATATCCAAACTCGTATTTTTTTGAGTGTTCATATAATGTTAAAAACAATATTTCATTTAGTTAATGAATCTTTCTGTGAGCTTGTATAATTATACAACAAAATTTTAAGAAATATGTTCAACATTGAAGGAAAAAAAAAAATACTTATAATATACTTTAAATATTTATTTAGTAAATTCTCGATATGAAGTCTTTGGAATCTTGTCTGTTCGTCTTGCGAAGCTATAAACTCGTCCAGGAAGGATGTGTTCTATCAATGACTTCATTTTTCGATGGAATTCTGGAGCGATTGTCTCCTTAACACTTGTTGCTAATCCAATTGAAATCGCTTTTATGATACTTTCGAATTCTTCGATTTTAACATTTGGATCAACTGTAATTTGTGGTTCAATTGTGATTCCGATTTTATTGAAAGCAGCCTGAACAACTCTCATTATTTCATCTTCGTTATATTTAATCATTTTATCGTAATAATCTTTAAGTTCGTCAGGAGGAGTGTTATCTCCGACATCATCGCAGATTGCTTCAATCTCTTCGCAAGGTTTTATCTTTAAAGATTTGTCTATTTTTTGCAAGTTTTTGCAGAAATCTGAAATATCAGAACAATATTGAATTGCATTGATATAATGCTGTCTTTGGTTGTAATCATTTGCCTTTTTAAGGAAATGCTCGATAGAATAGTCAACACACTCGATTTTGTCGTGAATGAATGAATCTATTTCATTGTTGAAAATCATTCCGCTAACTCCTTCAATGGCAGCAGCAGTAGGGCTGAGATAAATAGTAAGATCGATTTGAACTGTATTTTTGGCAAATTTCTGGTAAATTCTCCTGACATATTCTGAAATTCCAGTTTGTCCAAGGATTTCGAAGCATTTGAACTTCTTGCCTTCGATTTCTATGCCATTAAAAAGCTCTTCAAGGGATGCATTTGTGTTTTTCTCGAATTCTTTCCATTGAGGATGATCCAAAATCATGGCAGCTGGGACTCTGGTCCTTGGGAACTCGAAATTCATTGATTCGAAGATTGTGTCGTAATCAGGGTTGACTGATTCTTTGAGACTATTAATTGCATCAATGAATTGTTGATATTTTTGCTTATTTTCCTTTTTGTCGATCATTTCCAGCGTATTAAGCATGGATTGGTCATCAGCAAGTGTTTCCTTGAGTAAATTGTAAACAACATCGTACAAAATTTCTGTAAATTTGTTTCCATCGATATTATCCTTTTTAACGAGCTTTACTAGCCTAATATCATCTCTTTTCCTATACTCGGAAATAAATGCGTGGAAAGAGGTGGCACCAATGTCGATAAATACTCCATAATATGGAAAATCATTTTCTTCAGGGAATTTATCAACAAAACAGTAAGGAATGGAATCATAGCTGTAAACGAACTTGAAGTTCATGTTATTCTTTATCGCACATTGCTGAATTGTTGCAATAAATTTCGGATCATTTTCGTAGAACGTGAAAATGTGCGTCATGAATGGAAAATCATTATAACTATCTAAAATATTGCGCAAGAAGATGTAAAGGATGTAAACGGAATTAAATTTGTAATCAAATTCGCCAGTTTTGTTTTGGAAATCTAAGAGGATTTCGCTATTTTTTAGTTGGGAAATGAAATTCCTAGCTGTATTATTTTCGTATGAACATTGAGATCTCTTATTAAACTCAAAACTGCTGTCATTTGGAGAATAACCATAGGTAACGACAGAAAAAACAGGATAGTGGCGTTTTGTAGATGGAGCGGATATATTGGTTTTAGACCTTACATTATCTACGGCCATCGACAGCGTTTGGAAGTTGCCGAGGTTTATGATCAAGGATTCGTTGCCTGAAGTACTCATTTATGGCACTTTTGATACGTTGGCAAAATATTATAATTATAGGGTCTAATAAATTAATGCAGGGGGTAATGTGAGGTTTATTTTATGATATTTTGCATGAGAATCTATTGGAAAAACAAAAATATTTTAGGAAAAATTTATTATTGGGCCTTTGTCAACTTGAAAAAACTGATGATGCAATAACAAACTTTTTCCAATGATTTGGTTTGATCTGAATCCAGTTTAAACATTACCAGTGATTTATATAGATGCAGTGGCATTGCCATGAAATATTTTGTTTTTAGTTTATTTTGTTCTTCTAAAATTACCAGTGAAAAATCAGTGTTTTTGACATGTAAAAACAAGCTGTCAAATTTTTCGTAAACGATCCTAAATTAACATATCAATTTGGAGATTCAACTTCAGATGATAAAAGAGAATTTCCTTGGTTAATCTTTATTTGTTTTGTCATATAGAGAATCTCATATAAAAAAAATATTTCGAGAATAAACAATTTATAATAAAGAATTTAAACATTTGAGATAAAAATCTCAATTCGTGATGTTAGCTTTGCTCCTTATAGAGTTCTTGAGATCATCGAGTTTCTGAATGTCAGGCAAGAATGCGTAGAATTTCTGCGGCATCTCCACAAGCATTTGCTTTTCTTCGAGATATTTCATCACATAGTAAGCGTCGATTGCAGCGCCCATTGAAGACATCATGAAAAGTGCGGGATGATACTCGCCAGCACTAGTGAAGCACAGTGTTGCATTCTCCAATTCACCAGAAACATAGTAGCTGACACCGAGCTTGAATATCGCTTCATTCTTTGTCTGTCCGTTAGGCATTGTCCTGCAGAACCTCTTTGCGAGCTCCATCTGCCTGCTTTCTAACAATAAATTGAAAGCGAGTTCATTGAAGCCGCCCGCTCTGAATAATATGGCGGCCTCCATGTACCTCTGGTTGTCGATCATTGACTGCGCGCACGCTTTGATTCTCGCTGCGCTACGATCGCTGAGCTGCACATCACCGAACAGCGTCAAAAGGGCAGATGCGAGTGCAGCCATAAGATAGTTCTTGCCGGAGCTTGATCTGATCAAATAATCGGCTGCGTCATCGAATTTGCCGACAAATAAAAATGACGCAAGCTTCTGCATGGTGAATCCTTCAAGTTCGCAGTCGAGCGAGCTCAAAATCTTGTGGCAGATGGTTTCCACCCTTTGTGCACCTGTGCAGCAGCATAAGCTCTGCAGTCTCAGGATGTCGCTGTTCGCCAGAATGTTCCAGACATCGTGGCCGACGCATGTCATTGATTTCTTGTTGGCTGGGGACGGCTTTTCGCTGCTAGAAACGAGTCTTTTGATGATTTCGGCTTCTGATGGCATCTGTAGTGTCTTCGAGACTTGAGCTAAAGGAGTTAAATCGCTCGCTCTTATAAATCTGACAACACCATCAATGCATTTTGCCAAAATAAGCTTTGTACTGATGAATTTGAAGTCAAGCATTCTGAAATTGAACTGAGAAACTTTTTCGTTCCTTAATTCGAAGAAAATAGAATTATCTCCAATCGCGAATAAAACATCATTAACGAAAGTCATGTTTCTTATGCTTGTAAATGATGTCTGTATGTTGATACATGCCCTGGAGGACTTCTTGTAGAATAAAAGTGAGCCATTATCGAATGCTGTAACATATCCGCAATCAGAAACAGCAAAACCAACTGGAATTGCATTGACACCATGTGGCCTAAGTCCACTTGTTCTAACAACGCCATTTTCAAGAGAATATTCGTAGAAATAAATTTCACCACTTTTGAGAAGTGTTACAAAGTTGCCTTGCATGCCATCACTGGCATCATTATCAATAGCAATATCTGCTATATCACTCTTGAACAAAACTGTTGATTCTTTTCCGTTAATAAAAACTCCAACAGTAATTGGGCCTCTTTGGACAACAAAAGCGCCATTGTGGTTACCGATGCATCTTGTTGGCGCAAATCCACGAGAAGGAAGAGGCAAAACTTGATGGCGCGCGATATCAATAACACCTAGAGCTGATTCTGAATGGAAGAAGATTCTTGACTTAGCGATATCAAGGGAAACATATATTATCTTTGTTTGCGAGACCTTGTAACGCTTGAAATCGTCCCATTCGCGAATACTACCGAATAAAATGTAACCTGATGAAGTTCCGTATGTATACATTTCACCATCGCAGTCAAATGTTGTTATATCAGAAGGATATATTGGGAAAACAACAGTAGTTCTAAATCTTTGAGCATCGAAAATTTCTAATCCAACATCATGAAGGTAAAGAATGATCATATGTCCGTTTAATGGTGATGACATTGCGGATACTATAGCATTTTTGCCCTCACGGCTTTGTCTTTCGTGAACGACGTAAAAATCGTAGTCGTTGTCGGATTTGAGGATAGCAATATTTCCATTCTTGTGGAACGCGATAATTATTCTGAAATTGTCGGCGAGTTGGCAAATTGATTCATAAGGAGACGTAATATGGCGACGTGAAGCAATTGGGACGATTGATTGGCTGTCAAGGTGGAACATGTATATTTGGGAGTTAGACACAATGAATGCGATGCCATTTACGTGCATTGACCATTCAACGAAATTAATTGTTTCGTCATCTGCGCCGTTTATCGAGACTGTTTCATAGAATGAGACTGGCTTAGTGTTGGGCTTGTCAATTTTGAAGATGGAGAAGACGTTTGTATTTCCGCCAAAAATAATATATTTTTTCGTTTGTGGATCAATGGAAAAGCGCTGATATTCTCTCGGAAGCATTGCCTCCCATTCTATGTTTGGCGTTTTCTGTGTTGGGTTTCCTTCTTTGGTAATGAAAGAAAGGCAGAATAATCTTTTGTTTTTATCTAATGCGAGTAGGTACTCATCATGCCACTGAATGCACTGGCAATAAGCACTGTTTCGCTGGAACTTAAACGTTGATGTAATTTTGCGCGTAGAATAGTCATAAATATAAATCGAATGACTCATATCAGCGATAGCGATTTCTGTGCAGTTGGGATGCATTGATATGGCTGTAATTGGAGCATCTCCGACTTCAACGGAGCAAATTCTGTCGAATTTATTGTTTCCGTCAAATAAAGCGAAATGAATTGAGCAGCCTGATGCGAAAGCAATGACGTTATTGTTACCCCAGTCAAGTGCATTGCGGTTTTCTCTTACATAGGCTGGCGCAAAACCAGGAATTACTTGATAAATATCCATGATTTATTTTTTTTTTGACAAATGCCAAATTTTGGATTTTTATGTTTTTATCGTTTTATTGCGCAATAATCAGCCAACAAGCCATAAACATGCTGTATTTCAGCAATAATCAACGAAATCATTCATATCTCAAGTAGATGAACGTATAAATCATATTTTAGAAAAAATGTCTTGTAAAATTTATTTTTGACATGTAAATAATTTGAAATTGTCAGTTCATCCAAAGCACAAACCATTTGCATTTCAGCATCGTTTACCAACAAGTCAGAAACATTCTGTATTTCGGTAATAATCACCGAAATCATTTATATCTCAAACAGATGCACGTATAACGTACCTCAGAACTCACCTAAAAATAAAACGGTAATCAATTGAATTCTTTACATGGCAATTTGTCAGTCACGTTCGCCTAAAAATAAATGTAAATAATTTCATGAAATTTCAGCCATCAAAGCTAAATCTGTTGGATTTCTGCATCATCTGCCAACAAGCCAGGAACACACTGTATTTCAGCAATGATTAACGAATTCATTCATATCTTTAAACATATGAGCTTACAAATCATATTTTAATAAAAATGTCATGTAAAATCTATTGTTGACATGTAATTTACATTTTCCTCGGATGATTTCTAGATAGAACTTATTATGAAGCATTCATATTTTATGATATTTGTGTAATCCAATCTATAGGATAAGTAGTCATAATATCGCTCAATAGGCTCATATGAAAATTAAGAATAATAGTAACAGATTTTCTCGCTTTGCTTTTGTTGATACATGAAAAGTTAATATATTTGGAAATTCACACCATTTTGATATACATATGCGTTTAAATTTGTGATACAGCATGGATTTCAAAGGGAGTATTTTGAATATTAATTTCGAAATTATTGATAAACTGCGAGATTCGAGGATATACATATATATAGAATATAAAAAATGTTTGTTTTGAAACCGGAATCTTTCCAATGTCTGATTTGATATTATTAATTTTGAAAAATAATAAAACAGTTTAACCATGATAAGCATTGTAATAGAAGCCGTAGGATAAGAAACATATAACATTAATTTATATAAATAAACAAATTAAATAAAGTTATGCATATGCGTTGCTGTTTGGCGTGAGGTTGTCACTGCCAGCAAAAGAAAATCCTTCAATGTCCTGGAAAGCAGATCCAGCAGGCATAGCATCGGAATCCAGCGGTGCTTCGTTCATATAATCAGAGCAAAAGTTTTCTGGATCCAATTCGTCAACAGCATTGAAGTTTTTAGGCTGGCATTCTTTCTTAAGAACTTTATCCCACTCAATTCCGTTGAAGAACGGATGAGCTTTGATTTGTTCGAAATCTGGTCTATTTTCTGGTTCTTTTGCGAGGAGAACCTTGATGAGTTCAATAGCAGCTTTATTACCATACTTTGGAAATGCTGGCTCTTCGTTAACAATGTTATCAAATAAAACCGACTGATTTTCATCATAGAATGGAGTTCCGTTGAACAAAATTTCGTAAAGCAAGACACCAAGTGCCCACCAATCGACTTTAAATCCGTATCCTGTGCGTAAAACGACTTCTGGAGCTAAATATTCTGCAGTTCCGCAGAAAGTCTGCGCACCATCATCTTCATTGATTTCTTTGCATAAGCCGAAGTCTGTGAGCTTAACGTGACCGTCTTTATCGAGTAAAACGTTTTCTGGTTTGAGATCTCTGTACACGATGTGATTTTCATGGAGATGCTGTAATGCAAGGATAATTTCTGCTGTGTACAGTCTTGTATCATCAATAGGAACGACAGGAAGATTTGATAAATGATGAAGCAATTCACCACCAGCAGCATATTCCAAGCCAATGTAAAATTTCGATTTAGTCTGGAAAGCAAACTCAGCTGCTACGATGAATGGATGTCTTGGAATGGAAAATAGCAAGTTTCTTTCGGCAATTATTGTATCTACTTGTCCTGTTTCAACCAACTTCTTCTTTTGGACTGTCTTAAGAGCGTACAGCTTTCCTGTATCGAGCTTTTCGACTAACATGACTTTTCCATAAAATCCTCTTCCGAGAACGGAAATAATACGGAATTGATCCATCGAATAACCATGCTCAGTATAAAGACAAGCTCTTAATGCGAATACCCATGGATAAACTTCAGCGGCATTTGATTTCAGAAGATATTTTCCTAAATCTTCGTTTTCTATGATAAAATGTGGATTATTCTTTCTATCAACGAGTGTAATCTCAGTGTCTGGTGTAATTTCAATGGTTTTATAGTAATCTGATAGATTTTCTGTTTTTGAAATGTATAATTTATTCTTTATTAGCCAATAATTCAGTGTCGTCCATATACCTATGACTCTTCCTTTGTGTTTAAGAGGCCCCTGAATAGTAATGGGCCCTTCAGGGGCTTTATTATCATTTTCACTCATTTTTTTATATCTTTTTGACAAAACCGGAAAAGTGAATTTTATTTGTCATTTTGACTCGTAATTCATACTTTTAAGGGTCTATTTATTCATATTTTAGAAAATCAGTCTCCGATTTCAATATTCACCATCTTTCGAAATATAAAATACAAGCATATCATTTACTGCTTAAAATAACAACCGAAACACTGCAAAAATACATCTGCAATTGAGTTAAGCTTCTTTAACATTAATATTTGAATTCAATAAATTCTTGCTTCATATCGATATAAAACTCATAACAAAAGAAAACTCATAAGAAGAAATGAATTTTACTCGATGATATATGCAATTATACTTTTAATATTTTTAATTGATAATTTTTTTCCGCGATATAATATAATTGAATATATTTCATTATTTATTCTTCATTATCACAAGTTATAAAATATGCATTAAGTGAAACAATGTTATTTATAATTGATTCGTCATAAAATTTTCGATTTTTCAATGAATTACTCGATGTTAACATGCCGCATCTTGCTAAATGATCATTTTGGTGTCATCATTACTGTCAAAATGATTGTATTTGTCCGAAATAATGTATTTTCAATCTTGATCATTGTGATGACTTTAAAGAACAGCAAATCGACATATAAATCTTATGTTTGTATAAATATCGATTTTCAAGGCGTTTATTGCTTTTACAAAACAATTTTGATATTTTTTTAGCGATATGATATGCTTTATGACATTCCATTATTTATTATTCATCATAAAAAGTTATAAAATATGCATTAAGTGAAACAACGTTATTATTAATATTTTTATAGGGAAGATAATTTACAAATAAATCTAACAGACTCAGATGTTTGATAGCTAGAGTATAGGTATAAGCACATTATCAAGAATGTTATGAGAATAACATCAATAATGTGCAAAGCACATGCAACCGAACCTATTTGTCCGATTTTGCCTGAAATCATATCAACAACCATGGCAAAAACGATTAAAATAAGTCCACAACATACAATATTGATGTCTCTTGGCATGAAATTATCCCATTCGCCGAGGAAAACAACACCAACGAAAACACCAATAATAATCTGCCCAAAGTTGGTGAGTTGGGCTTTAACAGCTCCTAATTGTATGACTACATCCATGAACAAAAATGTCGGAATTCCATTGTAAATAACTCCAATTAAGAAAACTGCGATGAAAGTGAATGGAAACATAGAGGCAAATCCCTTGCATATTTCAACAATGCCTGTTCTATATAACGCAGAGAGAAGTGAATAGCAGAAAGATCCATAAATAGCGAAAGTGCAAGACAAGTTGAATTCTGATGTTGAGAGATAGACTTTGATGTAGATGGATCCAATGCCGAAAAGAATAAGTGACATAAGCAGTAAAATATATGAAAATGGATCCGAATTCGTGTCAGAAGTGATCGATAATGATGGAACTAACGTTAGAATTGTGCCGAGAATAGCAGCAAACTGTATAATAAGATTGTTAAATGTGATTTTTTCGTCAGTAGTCATGATATGTGCTGCAATCATCGAGAAAAACGGAATTGTTGGTTGTGAAATAATTACTATGAATGATGGCACATGATTCTGTGCTATAATGATCAATGTAATTGGAATGCCTAAGAAAAATATTCCGGAAACAAAACTTTTCCAGAAATTTGTGTTTCCTGATCTCAATGATTCTGTTGCCTCTTGTCTATAGGCTGGATCTTTAAGCTTGTAAAGCAAATAAAGCGTGGCAGCAATGGCAGCAGCAAAAGATCTGCCTAAAGCAAAGGCGGAATCGTCCACTTTACCGATAAGTAGTGATGTGACAGCGTAAGAAGTGCCATAGCATATGCATAGGATTGTGAACGAAATGTAACCACGAACAACTGACATCGTACGACTGTTATTCGGAAACCCCCCTTATGGAAAATACAAAACCCTGTTTTAAAAATTCCATTACCCCCTTTTAAAAAAATATCAGCCCCCTTTTTCCGTTTTAACTTCATGATTATTAAATTGGTTCAAAAAAGCCTTTGATGTTGCAAACTTTATGAAGTAAAACGTTTCACTAGCGTTAAATAGCCCAGGAAATATTGGAAAAGTTTTAGTTTGCAGTGAACAATGACCGAGAAAAGCCCAGAATCAAATATTGTTCATAGAAAGGTAAAGAAACTCTGACGCTACAGATTAAATTGGCTCAAACTAATATACAAAAACTCATACATCCTTGAGTATCTACATGTTTGATATCTAAGCACTAGCACTGCAGGATAATGCAGAATAATACCAGATTTTTTTTTTTTTGACAACTAAAGTTGGAGTGTCAATCATTTTTTAAAAATCTGACATTGTAAACTTTTTATTTCTAATATCTGACAATCTGACATTTGACACTTTACAGTGCCAGATTTTCTAAAAAGTGAGATATTCTGATTATTTTGGACAACTTTAATCATGGTTAATCTGTTTATCAAAAGGCGAAGGAATTTAAAATATTGACAAAAAAAATTTTGATGTCAAATCGAGGATACAGGCCTGTCGACAACCTCAATGGAAATCAGTTTTACAGACAAAGTTATTCACCACAAGTGCATAAGACTCAAAATTTCCAGTTAGATTACGGAAATGGACAAAAAAATTATCAAGGTTCGAGAGCGCAACCAGCAAAAATCGAAGTACCACGTAAGCAAACATCTCAGTCAATAGTATTTACATCAGGGCCCAAAATTGAGCCAAAAGTTCCAAATTCAGGCCCGATCGTTATCACACAACAACCAACAACCCCGCAACCAAAAGATATCGTTCACTATACAGTCAAAAAATCAACAGCATCATCTGGACAGCATGTCTCTGATTTTATTTCAAAACATTCTTTATCTGCTTTCATCGCTGAATACGAATCTAATCCATCCTTCAATGAAGTTAATCTCATGAATCTCGGTATAGATGTCAATTCTCAACAGCCTTTATTACCGCATTTGCAATCAATTATTTTAGATTTACCTCTCGGACAAAAATCATCATATCCAGCTCCACAAGAGTATAGCGAATTACCAACAGAATGCGATATAAAGCAAAGATTATCTTTATTCAACACATCTACTTTAATGTATATTTTTTACACAGGCAACAAGAAAGATATGCAAAGCGCAGCTGCAGAACTTTGCCGGCGTGGATTTACATATGATACAGATTACCTTGAATGGCGTAATCCAAATGGAAATAAATTCGATTCTAACACATGGAAGCTTCCTGAAGAATAATTTATACGGATATATTATTGTTACTGTAAATTACTTAAACTTATCACATTGTCAATAATTCAATTTTTATAGCGAATTAATGATTTAAAATCGTGCTTCGGCGATGAGTGCTCAATGGAGCTATGTGTAATGAGCTTCTCATTGCCTCAAACTGCGGTATTTAATTGAAAATTTCAATTCTTAGTTTCTTTTAATGACGATATAACAGTTGAATATTTTTGCCATAGTAGTTGCTTTAGGATATGAAATAGGGGAATTCTTTACATCAGATTGTCAGATTATTTAAAAATGACATTGTAAATTAATAAATGTCAAATTTTTACTATATGCTTTTATTGTCAGTTCTTTGCGCCGTTAAATGCAACACAACAATGATGCTTTTGCAATCGTTGAGAGTCGGAACTGATACATTAGTTTTTGGAAAAAATGTTTTTTTTTTTTTTTTTAACTAATAATAATACTTTGAATGATGCTATTCATGCATTATATAAATTTTCTGTATCAAATCATTAATGATTTTTGTAATTCTAACGAAATGAGAATTGCATCAATTTGCATTTATTGTTAATATTCACTATTAAACAATAGGATTAATAAATATAAATAATATGTTCGAGAACAAATAGATACCGCATACATAAATCTCAGAATTACCCTATTAATAATTAATGATTATATTTTGAGATAAAAACTTTAGAAAAAGTATTACAATTATGATGATTAAAGCCATTGTGTAAAGATTCTCATTCACACATAATGACAAGAATATGTTCAGCATAAGAATATACGAAGAATAATTAAATTCTTCCTTAAATATGAAAATGTTTGAGAAAGCATCATAAAATAAATATTTAAATGAATCAAACCAGAATAAGAAACAATACGCAATTATATGAAATCAATTGTTATATTTTGAAAATTAAATATAAATTAGTTATATTGAATCATCAGATACTCAATCATAAATGTTATTCTTAATAATGAATAAAATCATTTTGGGTTCAAATTCATTTTCGATATTTGGATGCTTTGATGAAAGTTTCCAAATATGAAAGTTACATATAATCTGATTTTCGACGATTGAGTCATTATAATTGTTATTTATAAAATTATTATTTGTTATTAATAGAATTAGCATGAAATGGATGCTTTCCTATGTAAATAAATTTCTGGTTAATCATTATCGCAATTTCAAAAACCCAGGATTGTTAAATAATGGGAAACTTTTCTAACGTTTATTGAAATGAAACTTTTGAAAGCAAGAAAACGTGTTTTTTTACGCACATTCAGAAAAATTGAGATCAATTTTGAATCTATTCAATGATCGAGAAAACAAAGAGCTAATAAAGATTGTTCCATTTAACTCTGTTTTTCGTTGCTTGTTCTTATGAAAAAATTTAAGCTAGTGATTCAAAATATTGAAAATTAAAATCTATCGGAATAGTTTTCTTATTCCTATTATGATTAATTTCTACATGTAATTTATCAAAGAAGTTCAATTTTCAATTCATCTCTCAAAAAAATGTTAGCAGCTATTATACTCAGTAATAGCCTTCTTACAGTGGTTCATTTTTCTATTACTACCTTTGTAAACATCACAAAACATGAAATGAAAAATTTTTGGATATTGAGGTTGTTTCTATTGGCCTTTAGTATTATTTAGTTGTTTATACACTTTTGAATTGGCCTTCAATTTGAGAACAGCTTTGAAAATTTCCTCATCTCATTTCAATAATATGACGAGCAAAGCTTCGTCTTCAGTGATTCCGAAGGTGAAATTCACGCAGAAAGAGGATGACCTTCTCACAGATATAGTAGAAAGACTCGGAACAGGAAATTGGGAGCTTGTTGCAAAAGAGATGAAAAAGAGAACTGCAAGGCAATGTAGGGAGAGATGGATAAATTACTTGTCACCAGAACTCAGAAATGATCCATGGACTCCTCAGGAGGATAAACTTCTTGATGAGTTGTATGAAAATCTTGGATCGAAGTGGCAAAAGATTGCTGAATACTTCCCAACAAGGTCTGGAAATTGTGTCAGAAACAGATTCAAACTTCGACAGAGAAGAATGTTGAAGGAAAAGAGACAAAAAGAGAAAAAAGTTGAGAAAGTAATGAAATTGGAAGTAATGAAGCCAGAGCCAAAAGACTTCACTGTAGTTCTCGAGAATATTCTCACTTCCAAGCCAGATACAGAGATTTTTGATTTGTTTGATTTTCAAAAAGATACTCTTGACAATTTCTTCGCTATTAGTTATTAGAGTTAAACATGTTATTTTTATCATTTAATTAACATGAAATAAGCTTTTTTTTCAGCAAAAACTTATCAACGTGCTTGAACTTTTTAGTCAAAACGAAAATATAATAATATGTTTATAGAGTAGATGCTGCTGGTCTTGTCCAAATTCAGCCAATTTGTTCGCGTCACTTTTATTTTTTTCAGTTATAAAAACAAATTTTCAATGAAATAGGTTTAACGTCGTTAATCATTTTGTATCAAAAATTACGGATATTATCATCTAAATATCAGAATTGTTTCAACAATATAAATAACTTTGTATTGAATTTTGATTTGAATAAAATGTTGGCAAGAGTGATTTTTTGATAAACTCACTGTATCCAAAATTTCTACCAAGCTTAAAACTTATAACTTTTTCTTCTCAATACATTTAAAATTTATTTCAAAAATCTTCATTAAACTATTAATGCTCTTATGTTTTTATAATGGTTTTACGATTTATTTTAATTAAACGTGCTTTTTAAATTTTATTAAACTAGTTATTTCAGATATGATTTACAGGTTATTTATGTATTTTTTCAGATTAAAAATTGAATAAAACTGTTGTTTTTCAATTTTATGTTTTCAAAATTATTCTACATATTTTCAATCTTAACTAAATTCTATATAATTTCCAAATTTTATTTTTTTCAAAGTTTCACATTTCAAAATTTTCCATTGGCTGCATTTCGCTTATTTTTAACGTATTTATGTATTATATCATGTAATAAATCTTTACGTCAACAAATTTTAATCAATGCATAGTTTTTTCATGAAACAAGCTATTCATTTCCAAAATCACATAATATGTCATTCATATGATTTAATTTCCATTTTATAACTAAATTTCTAATATGACGCAACCCATCATCGATTCAATTTTTCTGTTTTATGTCTTGCGTTCATTTTCATAGTACATATTGTTTCAAAAGTGAAATCCACAACTATCACTACAGGAATTTATCTGAAATCGATTACATTTTTACTTTTCAAATTTACGATTTTATTTCAAACAGGTTTTCATTGTTACATATAGCATATACTATGCTTACACTAGTATAATTTATCTTCATTTCCCAAAATCCGGTTATTTTTGGTTCTTGATAACCCGTTATACTTGTGGGTAATGCATTTACAGCTAAGCAATGAATTATCTATGTTATAATTCTCGATATATATATTCATTTGGTTTCCTGTATATATCTTGTTTAAATTTTCAAATTTAAAAAATATTGAATTATGTTTCTGGAACCGAAGATTCCGTTTATATGCTTGATTGAAACATTATTTCTGAAATACAATCAAATAAAATTTATATATTTTTACAATCAAAATAAATTTATTAAGAGAATAAGATTGGTTGTCAGACAAATAGTTTTAATCCTTATATTGATTCTTTTTAACAGACTAAAGAAAAGATGAAAAATAACATTTTTTATAAATAAACAAAATATAAAACATATAAAAAATCAGTCGACAGCATAGGGGAAAACTTCATATTCTCCAAATTCTCGCACAGTGCAGACTGCTCTGAAGCGCTCGTTGTACTCTACTCTGCATACATGTGTTGAGAATTTGTTGAACTTCGGCGAAAAGTTGAGATAAAAGGCCTCGCAAACGTTGACAATTCCTGCGAGAACAATGATGCAGTAATCGAAGCCGGAAGGAGAAGTCCACGTCTCTATCATGTCCGCGCTCGACTGTACTTCACGCGTCCTGATAAACCTTCCGTTAATGGTAAAAACGCAGATGCTCTTCGAGCCAGATTTGTCCTGAGTTGCAGCAACTATGAAGCCCCATGATTTCGTGATGCAGAGAGCAGAGCATTTCGCGTTGACTTGAATGTTCCTGATAGTTGTTCCGGTCGATGACTCGGCAATAGTAATGACGCCATCATCAGTTGCAATTGCGACAACTCCGAAGCTTGGAGAAATGTCAGCAGCTGTAACGGATCCTCTGTAAAGATTGAGCTGCGTCACTCTCTGAGTCTTCCTGTCAATAATCTGGGCTGTTGAATCCAAATAGCCAAGAACTATGATGTTCTTCGAGCCTTTGATGACTGTTACGTTGTTGAAGACGATGATCTTGTAGTCAGTGAGTTTTCCAGTGAGAAGATCGATAGAATAAACGTGGTTCTCGTAGATTGTGAAGGCTTCGTTGCCAAAGAAAGAAATGTGCTGCAACTTGTCTTCTGTAACGAGCAGAGGATTAGACGCGTTCTGAGAGAAGAAGCTTCCATTTGCGAGAACGCAGTTGAATTTCGCGTCATCATATTTGTTTCCGCAGAAATTCGCCATGACGACTTTGTCTGAGACATTTAATCGTCCGAAAACTGGCGGCGGAAGCTGCGGCAGGTCTGGTTTAAGTCGCTTTGGATGTGGCCTGTTGAAAAGCTGAGGAGGGACTTGGCCGATTTGTTTGCGCGTCGTTGTAAGCTCAACTCTGTCGCCTTGATAACCATAGTAAAGTTTTGGATCGTAGACGTTGTAAGCTTTGACTGCTTCTTCGCCGAGCTGTTTGTAGCCCCAGACTAAGTCTATCCAGTCGCTGAGCTTTTCTGAGACAATGTTCGACTCGAGGATTTTCCTGTGCAGATAAACAAAGTGGTCTGGAGACTCGCAGCCCCAAGGCAGAACTATATCTGGCATCAAAGGAAATTCGTTGTCGTTGACAAAAATTTCCGGCATCGTGAAGAATTCTGGAGACAATTCCGTGTAGTTCATCGCATTTGTTACATTGTGGTACATGTCTTGAAGGTCCCTGAGCTGCCTGTTTGGATCTTCAAAATGGCCGCTTTGCAAGTCAACTTGTTTCGTCGAAAAAGGTTCCATGCGAACATGATAAACAGAAAGCGACAAAGGCGATGAATGCGCGCTCGAATAGAAGAAGCCACATTCAGGATAGAACTCGTCGAGAAGCAGTTTGAATCTCTCAGTGCCAATGGATCCGAGTGGTTTTGTCAAATCTCTGAAAATCGATGAATCATTCATATCGAGTTTATCTTTGTACTTCGCGATGACCCACGGGAAGATAGGATACA
The DNA here is from genome assembly GCA_008369845.1 of Trichomonas gallinae. Lineage (NCBI taxonomy): Eukaryota > Parabasalia > Trichomonadida > Trichomonadidae > Trichomonas > Trichomonas gallinae. The sequence goes on from MRSU01011542.1 coordinate 20,782, forward strand.
TTGACGAGTCATTGTATGAGCGTCCACTAGCGAAGTTTATCTGCTGAAGATATTCATAGTTCGATATTTCTCCTCTGACCCATTTCTTTGTTAAATTCTTCTGCGAAAAACCTTCCCAGAATTTTTCAGATTTGATAATTGTGATGATACTTCTCGAATTCGTCGAAATCACGTCGATTATTTCCTGCAAGCGCTTGACTGTTATATTGTCTCCGAAGTCAATGAAATATGAATTCGTCATTGTGAAAATTTCAATTGCTGTTGGGTTATGCAGGTAATTTCTCAAGCAAATTTTCAAGATCGTGTTTAAGTCTATTTGTATAATTCTCTTGTTCTCTGTTTCCATTTCGATTCTCATCTTCGAGATCCTCAAAATAGCGCCAACTTCTTTGTCGATTTTGATAATAGAGACTTTAGTGTCTTGAATGATATTTTCTGATCTAGGCAAAACTTTGTTTTCGACTTTGATTTTGATCATTTCGATGTTTGTCTGTTGTACTGGTTTGGTGAACTCGTGGAATGCTAAGTGCCTCACTGGATGCTTGTTGATCTTCATTAACACTGGGCAGCCGCACTCACATATCTTGTTGCTTCTCTTCCAGAACTGTTTCTTGTTGCTGTCCCATGGTCCGCACTTTGCATTTAATTGACTCCATAGTTGATGCCACAAGTGTCGCCAGTTTTCTCTGTCAGTTCTCAACTGCTTGAGTGTGGAAATCTCTGAGACTTTCTTCTGGCTCTGGTCTGAGTTGATCCTTGGAGCTGTTTTGATGACGAAATCATTGGCTTCCGCGACTTTTTTGTGGATATCATTGCATATTATATTGTTTGTTTCGATATATTTCTTGGCTAAAGTTGTGTAGCATTCTTCTATTAGTGGAGTCAATCTACACAATATGTCGTATTTCGTTCTCTTGTTGTTTTCTTTTATCGAGTTTTGCAATAATTTGAAAAGTGAAAATGTTTTTTGATCATTAAAATATCTGGTTTCTATATTAGGCTGAATGTTTCGCTTTTCGTCATCGAAATAGCATAAATAATACGTAATAAGTGTCGCAAAGTGTCTGTATATATCTAATGAACTCGATATTATATAAAAGTAGATATCAAAAGCAAATTCGGCGTCAATCCATTGTTTCTTGTCTTCACTTAGTCTTAGACCAGCATAATTTCTTCCAAATTTCGCATTTGAAACTAATAAATTCTTATATAACAGATCTGTGTTCAAGGTGTCCTTAATATCGGCGAATTTCTTCTTTTTACTTTCATTTTTGATGATGTCGAAGTTAGATTCATCATATAAACCGAAAACTTTTGGATTTTTCGTTCTCATGAAGAGGAAAACAGTTGAATATTCGATGAACTGAATTATCATGTTGAAGTCCATGTTTGGTGTCTTTTTGAGCAGCTGGAAATAAAACTTTAAAAATCCAGATAATAATTCATCAGAATCTTTTCGCAAACACTTGCAAACGAAGTCAATTGTAATGAAAAGTTCCTCAAAAGTTATGACTTGTAGAGCCCAGACGCCCATTTTGTAAGATAAATCAGAATTACATGACATTGCCATGAAAACGCAGCACCACATTGTCAAAAGCCTTGGATTGGAGATATTTTCGAATTGGGCACCATTTGATAAGTTTTCTATCAACTGTGTTTGATATTCAAGATTTTTATCTGAACACAATGAGCACCAGATGCAGAGCGGTAATATATCGCAGAAAATCATAGCATTCGTAGACAAATATTTGAAGATTTCGTCTGTAATATAACGGGAAGCAAGAGAAACAATAAATGATTCAGCTGTCCATGATAAATTCTGCGGACTGAAGATATTCTTGTGATGCACATTGATAACTATGTCCATTATAGTTGTTATGAAGAGTTCTGAGTTTTGTTTGTTGATTAAAAGTTGGAATCTAACAATATCCATTGGTTGGAGGCCAATTTCTTTTATTTTCTCGCTCTTGTCAACTATTCTAGACATGAGATTGATGAATTTCAGGATTTGATCGTTGTTTTCAGATTCATAAATATAATAAAACAGCAAATCGAAGTCATTCTTAGTGAAATTGTACAATGCTATCTTCTGGCAGATGCTTATGATGTAGTCGTTGATTTTAACTAAAGATTCAGTAACTGGAATATCAGAATCAAACGGATAAGTTAAATTATACATCGGGAAGAAGTAGGAGAACTTGCAGACAATCTGTGCTACGTTCAAATCGTAGACAAACAAAACGTTTGACCAATGTTCGATAATTTTTTCCTGTTCCGAAGGACTGGCTGTCTTCCATATTGGGAAATACACCAAAATATCTCTGAATATCTTATTTTTGAGCTCCAAATTCGAAACTGTCTTGAATAACGTATAAAGCTCCAAATATAAAGTGAAAGAGAGGTAAAATTCAGTATTATTGCATTGGGAGAGAAGATAAGAAATCTTTCCTATGTTTTCGTTTCTCGTGAAATTGTATTGATTTCCGTCTTCATATAATAACATTGTGAATAACCTTACGACTGATTTTAATTCATTTGGATCTTGATGCTGGTCGTAGTTGTTGAAGTTTACCATTGTAAAAAGCGGAAGAAGTGGCTCAAGATTCCAGAGAATTAAAATTCCTGGGAAAGTTGAACTGTCTTGTGCTCTTTTCTGTTTAATAGATGAAGCTTTGAACGATAAAACAACGGATTTTTCTGATACATAAGCTGGAAAACAATGCGATTCGTATAAATTATTTAATGTGTCGTGTTTCGTGCCTGTAGCAATGTATAAATGGCTTAGTTCGATTAGTGGACAGTTATGTGATTGCTGGACAGGCTTGAACAGCAAAGCAGTTGAATTATGAAAATCATGGAAATTATATTCGTGCAAATGAAAGATTTGCTCGAGATTATAGGATATAATTAAAGAGTAGTTCTTGTTGTTGCTGTTTTTAAGGAATCTTATCGAAATCATTGTCCAAACGTCTCCTTGTATTTCATTTGTGACTGTTGTTTCACCGCCGTCAGCTATAATCCTTAGCGACTTGTTTATCATGTAAACGTGCAAATCCATCTTAGAAATTTGATCATTTAAAGAAATAACGTGAATTGGAATAGAATGGTCATATTGCTGCGTCTCGTCGTATCTTATCCAGAAGACAATCGAAAATCCGTTATTTAAGCCTGTAATGTTTTGGATTGATTTATTTGAATTTTCATTATCGCCTAAAATGATAGTTGGACCGTTTTTCTTGTAGTTTCTGTTGACAATTGCGTTCATTGTATCGAAATATAGGCTGTAATATGGAGACTTAACGAAAGTTGTTCCATCTTTGGATTTAATTGGAGTTAGAAGCATAATAAACTTGTTTACAGTCTTCTGGCATGTTTTTACTAGTACTATTTCGCTGAAAATTGCAAATATCTTCTTTAATTTGATTAAAATTTCATCATTTATCTCATGCGCTTTGTAATTGTTTGCTTCGTTAATAATACAGTCATCTATGCCACCTTCGAAGCATTTAATGCAGTTTTCTTGTGAAGTTTTCACTATTTTTGTTAAATAATCTAAAATTCTATGGCAAAGAGGAGTGTTAAACATAAATCTGACTAAAATTCTTAATGTGTTTGGCTCAACAATCTTTGGCTCGTTTTGTTCTTTAACATATCCCGTTGAATATAATAATAATTTTTCAAATAATGTATTATAATCATTATCAACGAAAATGTTGTTCATGGCAATCAAAATACTGTCAGCGTCTTCAGATGTTAAAGGATATCTGTAGCATGCCTTGAAAAATTCGATAGTTTTGTAAAAACATAATTTTGAGTGCGGTAATGCTGGGAATTTCTTCATGTTTTCGATAATATTAGTCTTGTATATAAGGAATATATCACCGGAAAGGTATCCAGCGATCTTTATATAATTTGATGTCAAATCAATGTAAATTTGAGCGAAACTTGGGTCATTTATGTTGCTTAATATCTCTGCCATTATTGATCCGTATGTTTGGAATATGTTGATAGAGTCTAGCGGATGATTCAAGAATGAATTAAAGAAATTTAATATATAACTTCTCATTTGAGTCTCGTAGATCAAGTTCATGAGTGTATTCATGAATTTCACGTTCTGAAAGAGGTTCTCGACTATCTCATCTGTCTTAGTTATCTCTTCTAAGTATAATTTCAAAACTTTTCTCGCTATATACGATTCTTTCGATGGATTTTTATAGCAGTGCTGCTGGATGGCATCGATAACATTAGAAATTGAGCAGTCTGGCACGATTTTAAGGAATTTTGGCATCTTTGTGCATCTAATTAATATATCAGCCATGAATAATGGATAAGTAGAGAAATTCGAAAGGAGCTCATAAACGTATTTCGGCGCCTTATCCACTAAAAACGAGATTGCAGCTGACCTTAGGGTAGATATGTTATCGAAATTGTCGTGTGGAGTCCAAAATGTGAAAATTGGATCAAAAATGTCGAGCATTAGGATAAAGTCTATTGCCAAGCATCTTGGATTGAGCTCATAAAGACGTCTGCTGACTTGCAGAAAGTATTGGTAAAGAATTGCGCTTTTTGAATCTGATTTTCTGTTTTTGACTTCTTTTAGAAGAGAACTGAGTAGTGTATTAACACAGTCTGTTGATTTAGCGAAACCTTTTATAATAATATCTTGCACTTTCACTATATTTGGCGGAATAATAATTGTAAATGCTTCTTGGTTAACGTTTTGAGGCATAACTACATCGAAATCATGTTCGAATGTCTTTTCTAATAGCTTTGGTTGGAAATTCGCGACGATTTCATTAGAAACAACGTCGTAAACATTTAAATCTAAAGTTTTGTCTGGATTTTCTTCGCATATATACTGTAAAACGTATGCTGGTATGTTCTTGCATATATCCGCGTGACTGCTAAGTGTGCATGTCGGTAATAATCTCTCAGCCACGTCATAAACTTCTAGACTTATATCTGGATAAAGAAACATTCCCGGTGTAATCGATGCCAGTAGTATATCAGAGTCTTGTGCTTGTAAATCGAATTTAATGAGATTTGCGAGATATGATAATAATGAAACGCCAACATCGCTGTGATACGTTTTTGTACTCGTGAAATAAAAATTACTTAGGAAAATGGCCAATTGTATGCATTGCTTTTCTACTCCATCCGAATAAATTAACAGGAATGAATTCAATTGTGCGATAACTGCCGTGGGAATCACTACTAAATCGTTCTGATATATAACGAATATTGTATGCACGAATGCTTTTTTAGCGATTAATGGCGATTTACTCTTTTCTATTACTAATAAAAGATTATTTAATAAAGTTAAAACGTTTTTTTCGCCTTGTAACTGGTATGGGAGTAGCATTAATGATATAAAACTGTGATATATGTATGCCTCGATGTAATCTGAGTATTCTAGAGATTTATCAATTAATTTTGGCAAACTTTCAAGCATTGGATAACAAAACGGAAACGAATAACCGCTTTTTAGTACTTTAGATATAATAAATGACACGTTATTCGACTCGATTGGCTGTAAAAGTTCATCTATCAAATATGGGAATCGCAATTCGCTGATAAATCTGTACTTCGGGTTGTTCCTATGGTAATGTTCTAATGACAGGGAGCTACTTTGCCTGAAGATGTCCACCAATAACTCTTGAAAATCTGTCACTAGGTTCATTTTTTGATTTTGCTTCTCAATTTTAAAGGGTGTGAAAATTTCGAAAATAAACTTGATAAATGGGCTTTTTATATCTTTTAAAACATATCTACAATATCCAAATCGAATGATTTTACATATAAAATTTTATTTGTCAAATTAATTCTTTACATGACAAATTTTCTAATAATCAAATCCTAGACATTATTATACCCAAATTATTACATAAATATTAGTACAAAAGACTTCATTGCAGAATTTTCTTCTACTATAATACTTTGTCTTCAATGAATCATGTTTGATCATGAAAAAGCTATTTTCATCATATAAAAATTCTTTGTGTTATTGTTATGATTTCGTAGTGGATATTTATTTGACAAAATTTAGTTTACATGTCAAAATATTTGACGATACAAGAGTGCAATCGAAATCATGAACATGATCACATAGATAGATTTTTTAATCATTGTTAATCAATGCAGTTGTACTCGTTATATCTCTTCATCATAGAGATTTCTTTAATTTACTCATATCATGTCTAAATAATTTCGAATTTGATTCTTAATAATCGTTTATAGCATTATTATATTGAATAATTGAGGTTGTAAAGTATATATTCGTCAAATATACATGAGTTTTGGAATGAAACTCTGGAAATAAATAGATTTCATTAGCATATTAGATTTGATTCGAGATCTATTAATAATATGGTTGTTTTCGTGTAAATGTCATAGATTTCATTGAGAATTTGATGATTAATAAACAATTTATATAAAAATTTTATTTTAACATTAAACAAACCGAAAATAGAGAAATTATGAGGTTGGAGTTGGCACATCACTGCTGTTGTTAAGTAACGAGATTGAGATTTCTTCTTGGAGAAGTTCTGCTTCGTGTTCGGCATAAATGAAACAGCCGCAGCGCCAAACACGGTTATAGATCAAGGAGCCAACGATTGAGATTGCGAAGCCAGTCAGTTCGATAGCAGTGTATTTATCTAAATCTTCGCCGATATCTACAGATTTTACGATATACGGGGCAGAAACAGATATAATCCAGACAAACAAAGGTCTGATTGTTTCATACATGTTCCTTCTGATAGCTGTGTTGTATTGCGTAACAAGAATACCGCAATATGTGAACAAAACGACAAAAATGATATAAAGGGCGAAGAGTGTCGATAAAACCTTCGAATAGGAGAATTGGACCAAAGCTTCTATCGTATTTTCGTAAAATGGAGATGTAATCGGCAAAGCCATGATTCCTGGCAAGCAGACAAATACTAACGCGAAGAATCCCCAGAATCCTTCATATGCTGTGAGATCGCTTGAAGGAATTTTTGTTTCTTTCAAAATCTTTTCTTCTAAAACTGTTTGATATGATTTAACGCCGTGAGAAATAATTGCGAGAATGAGCATCAAAAACATCGTAGATATTTCGTCGTCTTTCTTAGTAATACCGCGTAATAATGTTGCAACACCTGTAAAACTTAATCCAAGAACGTTCATGAATACGCCAAGCCAGTCAACGAGGAAAAGACGTTGCTTGAGCACAGTGACAGCGAATAACGTTGTGAAAAGAACTTGAAAACCATGAAAGATCTGCCAGACAGAAGGTGGCATGTAAATCAATGAATACGTTTGTAATACAGACGCTATAATATATAAAATTGCCGGCAAACCTGATTTTCTGAATGTTACCCATGAAAATGTCGGTTGATATACAGTATTCTTTTTGCATTTCTTTCTAATGAACTCGAAAATGAATTTTATGCCGAAGAACACCATACCGAAGTTCAAAGCAAGAACTTGGAACCATGGTTTGCTGAATCTTAATTGCAAATCATCTTTCCATGGGAAACTCTGCTTCAAAATCAGACCGTTTAATACAGGATAAAAGGCACCTGTAAAAAAGAAGAAGAAAATGACGCAAAAGTTTCGAAATCCTTTATGACAATTCATTCTTCTATTTTTTAGATATCGTTTTCATTTTTTATATCACATGTCATTTCATATTTTTTTTTCGATAAAATTATAGATATTTTCCTTTTATACTTTATTATTATATACATCTAATTTGTATGATAATAAATCTAATGAAATTAGTTAAATTTGATCATACATTTCTGAAATTTTGATTCATTTTTGATTAAATCTATATACAGATCAATTTTTCTAGTATATTTTAAATATTTATACAAATGATGAGTTATATCTTTAATATGATCCTTATTCGCACTTTAATATAATTTTTCTAAAAATGACTTTAGTTTTATGATTTTTGATTTAAAATTATGGGATAAAACTATATAGAAATCTATATTTATATTCTCAATGAGATTCGTTCATTGTCCCAAAATTGATTCAAAAAATACTCTAAAACTCCATTAATTCACAGTTTAGTTTAGATAAATCAATGCTAAAGCTAGTTAAGTTTATAATGGTAATATGTGAAGTTGATTGTTGATGCTATTAAGGATAAAGTTGTTCACTTTTTGTGTTCGTGAATAATTTAACCTTAAAGTCAAATCTCATATTCTACCTTTTAGCTGGAATTTATGACTTTTTCTCTGATGAAAAGACGCAAATAAACCTATAATGCAGCTAATCTCAACTTAAAGCTTACCAAAATTCAGAAATCTATAAATACCGAATTTAATTATGTAAATGAATAGTTATAATTTTAGAATTAGGGAATAATCTTCATGCATATATTAATTGTAGTTTCTTTCCATGCGTAAATCATTTTCTTTTCCAAAAAAATATAATTCAAAATCAGCAATATCTACATTAATCATACCGCATAGCTTTATACATTTAACTACTGAGATGATAAGAGATTAAAAATAAATCCTATGGAAATCATTTTTGCGATGACCAATTTTTTTCAACCGTGCGATTTAATAAACGATTTAAACTCCCTATGGTTTTATTAATGTTAATACATACATTTGGAGAGATTCTCCGGAAGTAAAAAAACGAATTAAAGATGGAACTCGTTTTTGTTTCAATAAATAGTATTGTAATAGCCAGGAACCCCATTTAAACATGTTTTTGCGCAACCCCACCATTAATCAATATAAAAGAACGTTAACTATTCGGGATTGAATGAAACGATGGCAAAATTAGACTCAAAATATTTAAATAACATCATTCAATTCCCAAAACAATGAAGAATATATCGCATATGTTCCAATTAATTTTTCATAAACTATTGTTACAAACTCCAAAAAAATTGAATTAACAATCGGTCTATCTTACAAACACGAATTTTATTTTCTCAAAATATTTTATATATGAAACAAATGATTTAAGAATAGGGTTGCATATTATAATATTATAAACTAAGGAAATAAATTTGATTTAACAATCGGTCTGTCAAAAATTCAATTTAAAATCATCATAGGATTCTCTTGAAGAAATATGTTATAAAAGGGTGTAATTAGGTGGGTCAAGATAATCATTCGCGTTGAGAATGAAAAGAAAAATAAAAGTTTTTCTATCAAAATTAATGACCGTTTTCCTTCTCAAATTTTGAACAAATTACTCAGAAAATTATTTTGATTTTAAAAATAGCTAATTTCAAAATCAATCAATGTGTGATTGCAGATTCGTACTCCCGCCAATCCAGTCCATCATGCCAGCCATGGCCAACTCACAGCCGCTCTTCGCCGTCCCTAAGCCAGTTCAACAGATTGTAGTCGCCGAGCACAAGGTCCCGAGGAAGATGAAATTCACTCCTGAAGAAGATAAGAAGCTCTGCTCTCTCATCAGACAATATGGGTCTAATGACTGGATTCACATCTCTGAGCTAATGGAGACAAGGAATCCAAGACAATGCAGAGAGAGATGGAATAACTACCTCAATCCAAATTTGAGGGATGATCCATGGACAATGGAAGAAGACAAGCTTTTGATCGCCAAATACAGAGAATTTGGTACACATTGGGCTAAGATCTCTAAGTTCTTCGTTCACAGATCAGATAATGCTATTAGAAATAGATGGCAATTACTCTTGAAACAGTCTGAGCGCCGTTCACAGAGCTCTTCTTCTCAGTCTGATGCATAATTTTTCACATTTATTTCTTTCATCCTTATTACCATGTATTTCTATCCCTTTTATATAGATTTTATTAAATATTAGAGCTTTCCTACTTTATTTCTCTTTGATCTAAATTCATAAAATTAAGAAAATTTTAACGAGAAACATGTTAATATGGGTTCTATTAGATATAATATATTGTTTACAAACTAAATTCAAGTAAAATTAAGATAAAATAAAATTTTTCAAAATTGAATGTATATTTATCAAAATGATCATGGGAATAAGTTATATTGTAATGCCACGGTAGAGATTTCTTACACTTTTCTATCGAAATAGCCAAATTTCAATGAACAGTTTGAAATCTCACATTTTGATTGAGTTATGGGAATTCATAAGCCGTGGTTGTTTTGGTGTATTCTATAATATTACGAAGTCGGAGAAATCATTCGAAATTCAAAGGGAAATTTGAGAGATTTAAACAAATTTATTCGGTATACATTGATCGGTTATGATGAATGCATCTATAGCATCAATATAATGCTATTTAACGAAAAAATACATCTATTTAACGAAAACAACCATGTTCGGTTCTTCGGATTCTAAATATGCGAGTAGGTCATATATTCCTATCCTTAATGCTATACATGTTAATACTATCAAGGTAAATTGGATATTTAACCTTCCTTTTTTCGAAATCACGGGAAAATTTTGAATAAACCATGAGGATGAGGCTGAACAACCGTAGAATTAGCATTATCTTTGTCATTGTATCTAGAATATTTGGTTTATTTTGGTTCATTGTGATTATTTAATTCGATTACTCGAATCATCTCAAAATTCATAATTACCGGAAGATATTTATTCCTCTATTCATACCAACTTCTATATATATGTAATATAGATGATTTCTTGGTATATTATTTAAATTTGACAAAAATATTCATCTTACTATATTGAGATCTCTTGAAATAAGCTTAAATATATCGATAGTATGCTAATCATCATATACAAATCCATATATTATTGATAATTTTTTCAAGATGAAAAAATAACATAAAATGGGCTGTTATTTATAGCAAATATATATTCACATTCAAATAATACATTTCATAGCATTAAATCCGAAATTTACTATAATTTTGCTTGAACATGTAAATAATGTAAATCTGGATCGAATTGATATAGTAGACACGTATAATTAATGAATTTTCAATTGCAGTTTGTTGTATATTGAAAATAACATAAAACACCAAGTTATCTTTATATATATTTGAAATAGATTGCTTATTATCACGATATCAGCTTTTTGCAGTAAAAACCATCACTCCACCAATCAATTTTCATAAGCATTATAATCTCTATCATGAATTGTAAATATATTGCACACAGATGAATTGTCTTTAAATTAAGATATGCGAGATTGGATTTGCATCTAGTTTTATATCAAACAGCCCTTAGCATATCAATCTTTTTTGATTGATAAATTGATATAATTTTTTCAAAATGATTGTTAATCAAATTTAATCGAGCAAATTTGCTCCAATATCTATACCCCCCTCGTCCATGCGTATTTGAAAAAAACCATGATTCGAATTTCAAAAAAAAAATCATAATCAAAAAGTACAAATTTGAAGAAATAATCTACAAAATTCAATTTTTTCAAAAAACCAAAACATAGAAAATAAGACATAATAAATACACAACACATAAATATCCGAAAATTGCAACATTTTGATTTTCATGAAAAAAAATGAGAAATATCTTTTCATTGGTTTCATTGTATACCATACATCCTATATAGTAGAGTCTCAACCAAGTGTTAATTGTTATAATATTATTTTAATCCATTCATATCATCGTAGAAACAAATTTTTCGATCATTTTCATAACCGACGAAATTTTGTCAAAATCCATCAATGATGTCCAACATTTCTAGAGATTTATGCGTAATGCTGATGTGCATTAAAATCATTTGATAATGGTTTCGATCTTCAATTTTCATTTTTCTATCAAATAATTTAACAAAAATTTTTTCAGAACTTTTTCTCAAATTTCTGATGAAAATGGGCTTATTATGATAAAGCAAAGCCAAAAATAGTAAAATTTTGTACGGCCATCAACATATTTGTCATTTTTGGAAAATGGAGGAGTTCTCGAAGATGCTTTCGAAATATGTGGATGATGAAGGCACGGCCGATTACATCAGGGAGGTCGCCGAATCATCTGAAACTCCCGAGGACTTTCATGAAATAGCTGGCCCGATTTTATCAGATTTTCTAAATGGCGAGAAAACTGAAGAAGAAATTCAAGAAATATGTACGCAATTGTTTAACCTCAAGGGATCAAATGAGTCTGAAAAGGAACAAGAAGTTATGGATGCTCCTGTCGCTTTATCAAATTTAATGAATCAAGAAGTTAAAGAAATGGCTTTAGCTAAATCAATTACTAAAATTGCAAGCCCACTCGACCAGGCAAAGATGCCAGAACTTGATACTGACGACAATTCAAAATCATTAGAAAGAGCGAGAAAGAAGGAAGAGAAAAAGAAGCAAAGTTTCCAGCAAGATAGAGTGGATTACATGGAATTCGAACAATCTCAGTTCAAAGCAGGCACAACATTCAGAAGACCTATTAATCATCACCCACACGATATCATTTTAAGAGAAATTAACATCTCAGCAGGCCCAATGAACCTCATCGAAGACGGTGAGATGCTTTTATCGCCAGGAAATCGCTACGGCCTTGTTGGAAGAAATGGAATGGGAAAGACAACACTTATGAAACATATGAACTCGAATTTACTCAAAGGCATATCCCAGGATATGCTTATCATCCATGTCGAGCAAGAAGCTCCAATTTCAGAAAGATCTGTTATTGATTCAGTTTTGGACTGCGATATCGAGAGAATCGAATTATTAGAGAAATTGCATAAGCTAGAACAAGACCATTCAAGTACAGTTGACGATTTATCTGCAATTCAAGATAGATTAGCTGCAATTGGCTCAAATTCAGCCTATGCAAAAGCACATTCAATCTTAGTCTCACTCGGCTTCTCACCGGAGCAGATCCAAGGACCATTAAGGCTTTGTTCTGGTGGTTTCAGAATGAGAGTTTCTTTAGCTCAAGCTTTATACATCGGCCCAGACGTTTTAATGCTCGACGAGCCGACAGGTCACCTTGATGCGCCGTCTGTTTGCTGGTTGGAAGAATATTTGACTACACAATGCAAAGATCAGATTTTACTCGTTATTTCACACGACAGAGTCTTCTTAGACAACGTCTGCACGCACATTGTCCACTTGAAGGATAAGAAACTTACGACATATCATGGAAATTATTCATCTTTCAAGACTCAATTCGATAATAAAGTCGAAGAACTCGAGCGTCAGCACGCAAACCAGCAAGCAGCCATCGAGCACAAGGAGGACTTCGTCAGGAGACTGAGATATAAGGCCTGGGCAGCTGCTCAAGCTCAAGGCAGATTGAAATTAATCAAAAAGATGCAAGAAGAGCAAGTTGAGCTCATCGAAAGGGATCCACCAGTCTTCTTCAAGTTCGAGCTCACAACAGAAGCTGCCCAAGATGTTGTTGCACGTTGTGAAGAAGTTAAATTCTCTTATCCGGGCAAACCAATCTTCGACAACTTGAATATTGAGATCAAGAAGACCTCCAGAATCATTATCATTGGCGCAAACGGCTCAGGAAAGTCAACATTCATCAAGATTCTCACTGGGGAAAACAAAATCCAAGAAGGCTTCTTCCAGACAATCTCAAACTTGAGGATCGGCTACTTCTCGCAGCACCACATCGACCAGATGAACTACAACGACACTCCTCTGCAATTCATGATGAACAAACACCCAGAATTCAAGGTTGACCAACTCCGTGGAAAACTCGGCGAATTCGGAATCGGCAGCGATGTTGCTTTGAGGCCGATTTCGTCTCTGTCAGGTGGCCAGAAGACCAAAGTCGTCCTTGCATCGATCGCAATGATCAATCCTCACCTTATTATACTTGATGAAGTCACAAACAACTTGGACATGGATTCCATCGAAGCTTTAGGCATTGCACTTGGTGATTATAAGGGTGCCATCATCGCTATCACACACGACCAGCACTTCGCTGAGCTTATTAACGGCGAAATTTATGTTTGCGAAAATATGAATTTGAAGAAGTTCCCTGGAACATTCGGAGAGTTCAGGAAACAGATCAAGTCTCAGATCAAGGCTGATTTCATTAAGTCATTCCAGCTTTAGAAGCGTTATTATATTATTTTCATTTTGTTATATAAATCTATCCTTTTCATCAATTTACAATAATACAGTAGAAACATTAATGAAATCCTAAGTATCAATTTTTGTTGAAATTCGAGAAAAATATGATTGAGTTTTGAGTTTTACAAAATTAGCGAACAAATCAGCTCAATACAATATCAATAATGAACATATTTTTGATTTGTTCAGTCAATTTTGTATTAATGCAGGAATTTAATGTATGAATACGAACGATTAAAGATGCTAATGCGTATTTATCGTTTTGATTTGAACATTTAACATTATTAGAGCTTTGTAAATATAATTGAAAGCATGAAAAAGCTATGAATCGTTGAAATGTAGCATAATGAATTAGAATCCATGCAAAATAAATGTTATTGAATGAAAATGTGATCGACAAATAAAATATATGTGGTTAAAGAAGCATGCTGTTAAGGGATTTGCGGTCATTTGCCCTTCTTTTTCTTCAAATAAAAACTCTTCTATTTTCAAAATTAATAAAATGATTTCATTAGACATTTTTAACTCCATTTTAAGCTTTATGAAAGTCAAAAATTTGATAGAAAAATTGAGAAAAACGAACTCTAAAGAAAAGTGACAACATCATCGAACGCGTTAATCATCAATAATTCTAGATTATAGTTATTATCGCAATTGAAAGATCAATCAAAAATTGAGAGTTGTGTCAGTTTTTTATTTGAAATAAAAAGAAAATGATATATTACAGTTGACAATTTTATATATGTTTCTGTTTTGAATAATCAAAAAAGTGACAAAATGTTTTGGTTATTTGCTTTGTCATATTGCTCGTCTGTTTATAACATGATTATGGACAAGCAGGACAACATTCCGTACTTCATCATGATAACAACGAAAAGTTGTCCAAATTGCGTAACAGCAAAACCAGAATTCGACGGCGCGAAGGAATATCTTGGTAAATATGTACGTTTCATCCAAGTTGATGCTGATGAGGACAAAGAGTTGTCTTCAAAGCTTCACGTATCTCATGTTCCGTTTTTCGCCTACTGCTTCAAAGGTCAAATTATGCCGTTTCCTGGCCCTCCACAAAAGGACAAACTTGTGAACTTTGTTGCAAGCAAACTTCCTAAAGATATCAAGAAAATTACAAGAAAACCGGATGATCTTCAAAATGGCGTCATTATTTTCTCTAAAAGATTCACTCCACCATCCCTCATTTCAGTCGCTTCATACGCGCTCGCTAAGGAAGGCCTTAAATTCTATTTTACAAATACTCAGGCTGTTTACAGACAATTCCATGTCCCAGAATATCCAGCCATCTATTTCATCAAGAATGGCGAAACCAAATTATACGATGGACCAGAAGATATTGCTTCCTTCGTTGAAAATATCAAGAAGCATTTTGAATCCAATTCTTCAGAACGTCCATCAAATGAACTTTAGTGATATATACGATTACCAGAATTTTTTAAATATTAATTTTTCTTTTGAATAAATATTTGGTATATTCCAAAAATTCGCCTTGTTTTCCGTCATAATAGAGACAAATGATCATATTCTATCTTTGTGTATGTTCTCTTTCGAAGAGAAAAAAAATACAGCAATTTTTGGTGTCAATTTTGGAAAATGCATATTTACTATTACAAAATAATTTATAAATATTTTATTGTAAATCCGATATCGTTCAGCGGTTAGGATATGTGGTTTTCATCCACAGGATCGGGGTTCGACTCCCCGTATCGGAAAA
>MRSU01011543.1:0-17214 GCA_008369845.1 Trichomonas gallinae
GGTATCACAAAGCCAGCTATTCGCCGTCTCGCTCGTCGTGGTGGTGTCAAGCGTATCTCCGGTGATATCTACGAAGAAGTACGTGGCGTCTTGAGGCACTTCCTCGAGAACGTCATCCGTGACTCTGTTACATACACAGAACACGCTCGTCGTAAGACAGTTACAGCAATGGATGTTGTTTATGCACTTAAGCGCCAGGGTAAGACCCTCTATGGTTTCTAAAATGTCTCATCTTTATTTTTCTTTAATTTATACTTACTTTTTTCCAATTATGAACAAAATACAATATTATAAACCCAAATTACTTATAGTCAATCAATGATAGATTTTCAAAAATATCTATATAGAGCTGCTAATACCAATACTCCATTGGTTATCAAGAATTAAGCAAGATTAAAAAATTTTTCCAAAAAAATGCTTGATATTAAAGAAATAGATAGTGATATGAGTAATTTGTGTATTATGCATCAATTTTTAAGATTTCAAGTAGCAAAAAAATTAGTAAATTTCGATGAAATCAGAGAATTTCTTAAAAATGATAATAAAATTGTACAAATCTAAACAGATATTTATTCTTCTGTTATAATTCTCTTACATTAAGATACCTCGAACAACAAATTCAACAGCATCAATGATCAGCACTCCAAGACTGTATTCAAATATGTCAATAAGAATCAACTCAAGCCTAGAGAATAAAATTATTCTTATAGAATATTGCTTCAAAGAAAGTTAGACGAGAAAAATTCATCGACAGAGATATAGCTTAATCCTAAAGCTTTCATTTATATACACGCAAAATTAGTTGATTTCATTATTTAATCGATTTTATATTCACATATTACAGAATTCATCGACTAATATTGCTAACATTGTAATGAGTATGGAGAGACACAGTAGTAAATAAGGAAAATAGGTGATTTTTTTTTAAATCTCAAAAATATCGATATTTACTCTTTATAAATAAATCGATTCTTTAGCTACACTGCAATTACCATTCAGTATAGTTGCCCTTTGGAGCAAGATCGTCTGGAAGAAGAGCAATCCACTTGTTTGTGCCGTGATTGTTACGGTGGAGTGGCTTGAACTGCTTGATCAACTTGGATGGAAGAAGGAGAGCCTGGTTCATGAGCCATTCACCACGGTAGATGAGATCTTGTCTAAGAACCAAGTCATTGCATCTAACCTGGAGGACTGTCTTGGAGAATTCACGGAGTGTACGGAAGATTGGAACAATAATGAGATTGCGGTCTTCTGGATCGATTGTGTATTTATCACCGTCCTTTGTGATCCAGTATGGAATTCTTGCACTTTCGGAGAAGTAGAACTTCTTGTTCTCTGGATCGAGAACAATAATGTCGAAATCGTACTTGTTGTGGTCTGGAATTGGTTCGATGACCATAATCTCCTTTGGCTTTGGCAATGGAGTGATAGCTGTAGCACTGGCTGATGGCTTGACCTTCTTACCTGGATGGGATGAGTCGAGATCACCATCGAGTGTAACGATGAATGTGATGGAAGCATGGCAGTTTGGATGGTTCTCTGGGTTCTTGACAAGCATTTCCTTTGTGAGCTTATCACCGAGCTTGGTCATAAGAGAAGCGACCTTGATCTTGATCCAGCAAGCTGTATCGTCTTTGAGAACATCCTCATCGAAAACTGTGAACTTGACAGTGTAGCAGTCATCAGATGGAACATCAATGACCTGCTCTGGGTATACTGGATTTAAGTTATTTTGGACTGTTTTTGTTCTTCCCATTTTCCTTGGCTTGTTATCCTTGCCCTTTGTCTCTAAAACGACATAAGAGTCGATACTGCCGTTGGCATCTTTAATTGGCAAGTCCTTGCAGCTAATGATGCGAAAATGGAATGTCATTGGTGAAATGACGATAAAAAGTAATTTTTTATGTAACTCAAGTGACGTTTATTTTATATTGACTTTTTTTGCAAGCATTAGACTCATCTTCTCTTAGATTATCAGTTTTTCAACAAAAAATCATATGAAACTCATACGAAGTAATTAAGACAATTATTTTGTATAAAGTTGTGCGTGATTTGCATTGAGAAATGATTCCTTTAAGGGGTAACATGACTGTGATTGAAATCGCGGGAGCAGATTATTTTTCGTTGAAGTGAACTGAAAAAAACGTTTTTAAAGAAAAGTAGATGTTATATCTTTATCAAGAGATAACTCCAAATAACTCAAAATAAATCGAAAATAAGACGAAAAAAATCATTGATTTGATAAAAAGTGATATTTTGAAACAAGACATGTATGAAATCACTATATTACAGGAGAACATTTTGAGTTTTCGACTCTTTCTTTCAATAAGTGATAGTTCATTTTCGATTCAAAATTATTGAACCCATTTATGCTTTTTAGCAGAATTTTCGATGTGTAAATTATAAGAGAATTCCAATTACTCTATGAAACAGATTTTTTTCATGTTAACTCTAAGATATGACAATATCAACATTGGAGAACCTAGAGCATCGACATAAGAACATATTACTCGTGAATGTAATAAATAAAATACATATTTAATGAAAAAATATGGAATATAAAGTTAATTGATGTAAAATGAGATTCGTACATATAGATAAGGAAATCATAACCAATAGTGATGATATCCGAGCTCTTACATATCACAATGCTTATATTTAAAATTGATCAAAATAAGATTATCAGATACAATGCAATCAACTCATGTAAATTTATTAATAAGATTAATTCACATCGATAGATGCGAACATTGAATGTTTTAAACGTTAAATCAAGAAAATTTGTGAATAATCCAGCGAATTATGAGCTTTTTCCATGGCTATAGCTGATTTCATCAATACATAATTGCTCCTAAATGATACAACTTGACATTCAACATATCTAAACATATGTAATACGATAATCACCACATTTAAAAATAAATATATATGACACGTAAATATAATTTTTGTCATACAAAAATTAAAAAACTCTGAAATAATCGAAACTTGACATGTAATAATCAATTTTTGTCATATAATACCAAAAGTGACAAATATTTACATCCTATGACATGTAAATACCAAATTTTGTCATGTAAAAATAAGTAACGTTCATAAGATGACTTTTCGATACACACAGGAAGAGATCGAAGAGTTATGTAAGATTCCTCCATGGACAGACAGTCCTCTGGACAAACAGAACAAACTAATCCACGATCAAGTACCTCTTGCGCGTAAGTGCATCGTTGATCAATGTTTATTTTGGTGTGACGTTGCCCAAAGATTCAAACACAATCTACACTTCAAGCGTAAACACCCAACAGATGCTAGTAATCCTAATGCTTCCGATCCATACGGCGAATTTATTGTCGGAGTTGTTGGATGTGGCTCTGTTGGCTCGAAATTCGTAAAAGAACTTCTAAAAAGAGAAATAGTACGACCAGAACAGATCAGAATTTCCTCAAGAACGCCTTCAAGAGCAAAACAAAGATGCGGACTCGAAGTTGTTCAAAATAACGTCGAAGTTGCATCCCATTGCACAATTCTCTTCTTGTTCGTTCTTCCTTTCCACTTCAGAAACTTTTCTCGCGAAATTCGAGATGCAATTCAAGGATCAAGGCCTTTGGTTGTTTCTTCACTTGCTGGCTTCACACCTATGTATCTACAAAGAGCTTTGAACACTCCATTTCTCATTACAACAGGTGTTGACATGGATACAATCAAAGCAGCTGCACAGCACCTCGATGAAGAGTTTCCACTGGCATCATTCGCTACAGGTGAAGAGCTTGTGCACTTCCAAGAGTATTTTGTCGGCGTTTTCCAAGAATTTAACCAGCAAACTTCAAAGCTCACTTTTACTGACTTAAACACTCAGCAGCCAAGCGACGCTGATCTAATGAACCAATACAACCCATTCCAGGCGACATTAAGCAACCCCAAGACACTCGCGAGGCTCCATCGAGCTTCATTCGCTGCAGAAAGTTTCGCAAACTGCGGCATCGATTTCCTGAACTCAACAATCACAGCACTTAAAGACTGGATATCATTGGACCCAGCATACGCGAGAATCCAGATAAAGGAGGAGACGTATAACAAGTTGTGGGCGAGGAGCTTCATCCCTCTTTCTTCTTTGACGCGCGTTGAGTCGATTTACACTTCCGGTGCCGTCGAACAACAACTTCCTGTCAGATTCATGCTGAAGCGTGCATTCATTCGATCTCTGCTTGGCAACGCTCTTGGAATGAATATTCAGGCAGAACAGAAGCCGCCTGTTCCTATGCCACCATCAACACCTGAAAATCAGACTGATTCGAAATAATTTTATTTTTCTTTTATTCCTGTTTTGTATTATAATAAAATATTGTTTTATTTTTCACATAAACAGAAACACTACTCATTATTCACACATCAGCATGGACTTCTCTTCATGTAACAAATGTATTGTTGTAAATTAAAATAAAAAAAAATCAAGTGATTTGAGAAACTTGTTCATCAATAAATCTAGAATTTTTTTCATGATGTAACCTTTGTATACAAATACCGAGAGATATTGAGACGAAATTGTTATCAATGAACAAGGAAAACATAAAACAAAAGCAACAAAAATCAAATCAAATAAAGATAAATGGAGTTTCACCATGAAAGGTTTTTGCAACATTGATGGTTTTTGTCAATAGATTCTTATCAATCTTTGTTAAAATAATGTGCCAATTAACGAAAAAACATAACAACAAAAGTTTATATCTATAAAAATATAACATTATAATTTCTTGATGCCGTATTTCGAGTATTTCGGCTTGATTTCGCGGCATGTCTGCATGAAAGAGATTGTGTTCTCCATGTGTCTGGACTCGATGAGATCGGCGAATGTTATCTTAGGAATCTGTGGCTTGATGACTCTCGCTGTCTTCGGCGGCTCTTTTAGTCCCATCAAAACTTTGTCGAAGAGCTTCTTTCCGTCAGCAACTTGTTCCTCGCTTGTATCTAAGGCTTCTCTGGCTCCTTCGTAAGTGAAAACAATTGGCGGCAGTTCACGAAAAGAAGGCGGTGGCCTCCTGATCTCTTCTTCTTCGCTGTGGTCTTCCTCTTCAACGTGTTGCTCCGGCTTCTGGAAGTGAACTGGATCAATTTCGATCGCGTGACCGAACCATGTCTTCGGCTCGTTAATCTTCCACTTCCTCATCAATCCGATGACTCCGATGCAGTTCACTGGGTCCATTGTCCACATCTTCACGTCTTGATCAAGTCCAGCTGTCACGAAAACTCTGTCCTGCTCACTCGCGCAAACATTGATGATTCCCATTGGATGTGGCCTGAAAGTGTGATGCTCTGTGAAGCTTCCGTCAGCTTCGACGTTCATTATCTTCATGTAGCCGTGCATGTTCGAGAGGTAGATGTAGGGCCTCGTCTTCATTATGACTATCGATGTAATGGGGCTGTTTATCGACATCCCGAACACATCAATCGTCTTTATTGGTGTCGGGGAATCAAGTCTCATCATGTGGATGCAGCCGGTCATGTCTCCTGCGAGGAAAGTATCAGAACTGCTTGGAATGTCAGCGGCAATTGCTGGTTCTCCGGGCAGTTGGTACTTAATCAGCGGATTCTGCTGAGGAACACTCCACAAAAACATCTCTTTTTCGCTGCCCAAAGTGACAATAACTCTTTCTTTCAAGACTACCATAGACTCGACGTTCTCCGTGTGGCCTACGAAATTCCTGTGAAAGGCCATCCTGTTTCCCTGTATATCAGCGAACAAGACGACGCTCTTGTTGCCGTTGGAGCAGAGAAGTTTCCTGTTTCCGAATATCTGCGCGAAAAGAAGAGCACGACAGCCGCCTTCGAGTTGTGAAGGTTCTATCGTGTAGAGAATCGAACCAGAGTTCGCTGTGACGATGTGGACGAGTCCGTTGTCGTATCCGACAGCTGTCCTCCTCTGCGATGTGTCAATAGCGAAGCAAGTAACAGTGGCGTCTTTTTCTTCCAAAGAGAAAGAAAACTCTTTTTCGCCTGTCAACATGTCCCAACTCGCAATTGTCGCGTGATTGTCGCACGTCAGGACTTTCTTGAAGAGCGTGTTCACGTGCACGTTAACTATCGGGTTCGTGCACGCTCTCAGGCCTGTTCCGTTTCCGTTCTCCACTTTCCAGGCTGAAACAAACGCGCCGACAAGATATAGCATGTCGCCTGTGCACAAAGCTGCTGTTGGCGGACAGAGTTCGTGTTGGAGTCCCATGAACCAGTTTCCGCACGGCTCCATGTTGGGGATTCTGTACAGCGAGAAAAAGTTGTTTTTTGTGATTGTTACTAAAAATGATGATTCAGGTGGAAGCGTGGCGATGGTCATTGTTGAGACCAACTGAGTGTTTGTCTCGACTGTTTGAGAGTGGAGGGTTCCTGTCCTCCAAATTCCAAAGCAATGAGATGGAGTATTGTAAATGTAGTCTCTCGTGCGATGTTCATAGCAGAAGCTTGTGATTGGGAGCCTGTTTGGCTCCTTGAAGACCTGCTCGATCGACAATTCGTTCGTTTTGAGTGAGAAATGCCAAATTGCAAGAGTTCCATCAATGGAACTTGATGTGAAAACGTCGAGTTGTGGAATGTAGAGGATCTGAGAAACAGCCTGCGTGTGAACTTTCGCGTGTTTGATTCTTGTTGATGTCCATTCAGATTTTCCGGCCCTGGAGCCGTGTACGTGGAAAACTTCGATGCGGCCTTCTTGGTCACCGATGAACAAATACGGATATTCAGGCAATGACTCCATAGCCGTTGGCGTGTTGAATAATGGAATTCTTCTTCTCTTGCAGTTCGAAATAGCGAGTTTTGTTTCATCTGAGTTGTAGTGCTGTACTGCATTGGAGTCAAGTGTCGCAGAAATAAAGTAATTTAGCTTAGAATGATTTCGTAAATCGTAAAATATGATTTGTCTGTTTTGCTTTGCGATTGCGAGCTTGAAAATCGAGTCAAGGCAGCAGAAATCGACGAATTTCTCTTTGTCTGTGAAAGATCTGATCGGAATGCACTCCATATTCCAGAATGTAAGTGTTGTTTCCGTTAGCGTGATTATTTGCTCAAGAGCGTGAATATACCTTGCTCTCAGGCACGTAGATGATCTTTTGTTCTTCTGAATCGTTACTTCGTCAGGCGCAAAAAAAGTTAAATTCAATTTCTTGTCTATGTTTGAGCCAGTCAAATTCTTTTGATGCATCATGATGTACGCGACGAGTTCATTCCAGCTGATGACGAAATCTGTGTTTGCGTCAATCTGGCTGAAGTATTCAGTCATTTGCTCATCAGAAAGTATTGTATCTTCAATCAAATACCTCAGATTCGACTTCGTCCACCTCTCAAGACACACCTCCTGGCCGTTAGAATTCGCTGCCTCTTCAAACGCGACTCTTAGCTTTTCAATCCACGTTTTTCCGGGGAGATTGTTGACAATTTGTTCGTGTGTCATGTTCACCAGGTTGAGTGCTGCCGATTCATGGAATGTTTCAGAGGGTGCAGCTAAACTTTTCCCCTGAGACATCGAAAACGAATCTAAAATTTTTCAAAACCGTTTGAAAATTTTGATTTTGTCAAAATTTGGATTTTACATGACAAATGACAATATTTCACTACTTTATTCGTCATAATTTCCAAAAAATTCGAAATTAAAACTATATAATTTTGATTTGTATTTGAAAATATTAATATACGAAATATTTTTGCCATGTAAATTTATAAATTTTGTTCTATAGTAAAAATTGAGCAAATCGAGCCATAAACCTTGATTTCGTATTAACTCACATTTACACATTTTAAATATTGTTTCCAAGAAACAATTCCAAATAATATATGAAATATCACAAATAGAATCTAAAAACAGCTTTTTACTGTATGCAATGAAAAATACCATTCATTAACTGCTTAAATACAGTTTCATTTAAAACAAATAAGTCATTACAATCGAATTTTCTATTAATGAATAATAGAATAGGATTAAAGCATATTGCTTTTAGCTATATAATCATTTACTTGTTATGATATAGTTTATGATTATAATTAAACAAATTAAACAATGATATTATTCATAATGGAAAAAATATGTTTTATGATGCGAATCTTGTGTTAATATTTGTCATTTTCACCAAGATTTGAAATAAATCAATATTTAATGTGTGAGAACATTAACATTTAAATAACATAAAATTATTTTAACAAAATTAATTGTTTTGAGATGCTATCTGTGCAAACACTTGTGAAAGCCATGCAGCAACATCAGGATTGATGTTCTTGGGTGGAGGAGGCAGTCCTGCAGCGAAAATCGGCACTTCTGCTGTTAGTTCAGGAGAAGATGAAATTTCAGGGTGTGAAACTGGTGGAGTATTAATTGCAGGTGATGGATGGACTGATATTTCCGGTCTTATAGCTTGTTTCTGTATATCATTATTTTGCAATGGTTTAATTGGAGTATCGAGTACTTGAGAAGGTCTAATAGGTCTAATAGTTTCTTTTGGAGTAGCATTTAACTCAAAATCTTGTGATGATTTCATATTTGGAATATCAGGTTTCGGTGGAGTAATATTTTCACTTTCTTGCGAACTTCCTGGTTGTTTAATTGGTGGAGTAATCATACCAGCAGGATTAATGCTTTCTGGCGGTTTAATTGGATTAACAAGATTTATATTATTGAGATTTTGTGAAATTTCTGGTGGTTTATTTTGTGGAGTGGATATATTCATAGCATTGTTACTTTCTGGCTGCTTATTTGCATTAATTATATTTTGTGAAATTTCTGGTTGTATGATTATTGATGTATCCAAATTTGGAAGAAGAATGTTAGGACTTGGCTGTGGCAATTGAATGTTTTCTGGTATAACGAGTTTTGCTGTTTGATTTTCTTCTTTTTTCTTTCTGCCTCTTTTCTTCCTTTGTGGTGGCTCAGTAGCAGTGCTTGGAAGCAGAGCAGCTGGTGGAGGAGGAAGATTTGTTGGGAGAGTTCTGTTTGCTTGCGTAGTTTGAGGTGGAATGTATGTACCTGTTGCGAGAATTTGAAGAATATAAGGTCCAAGTCTTTCCATTCTTCCTTTATTCATCACTTTCATTTTTCTTAATTCTTCAGCTGATTTCGGCTTCATTTTCGCAATGAGCTTGAGCATGTTTGAAGGCATGAAAGCTTCTTTGTTAATATCAGTTAAAATAGTGTCTCTCATTGAAACAAGCAGTTTGAACAAATAGTTATCTTCTACTGTTAGCTCATCTTTTTCTCCTTCGACGTATTCAGTGAATATAAAAGGCTGAATGTGTTCCATCTTGAACTGGAAGTTTTCTGCTGGGCTGTAGAACTCAACAACACCATATTGTGAGTCATGATTGACAATCTTGATGATTTGGCGTCGTTTTAATTCGTTTATGCATTGAGAAATAAACATTTTCTTTGCGCCTTTTAGTTCAACACCAAGTCCATATTGTGGCAGCTGATTGTCTCTCGCGTGCATGATTTTCTGCTGCTTTGAGCCGGTGTAAACATCAGCGACATGATTTGCTGTTGCATATGGAGAGGTTTTTCGTTTCTTGTTGATTCCTTCTATAAGATACGCGATGTTCTTCATGTGATCAGTCAAATCATATTCGATTTTCGATGACGCGTAGTTGACTTTTAGGCAGTTGTCGCACGTCATACCACAGTTTAATGGATCGAAATCTTCGCCGAAATATCTCAAAAGCATAACTCTCCTGCATGTTGTCTTGTCCAGTCCATAATCAGCCATGTGTTCTAATAATGATTCTTCTACTTCTATTCTTTGCATCGGTTTTGGATTTTCTTCGTTTTCTGTGTATGTGATTAATTTGTGCATTCTTGATTTATCGTTCATGCTAAACATCAGCAAGCAGTGGCTCTGGCGGCCATCACGGCCAGCTCTGCCACTCTCCTGGTAGTAAGCTTCAAGAGATTTAGGCATAGAAACATGGATGACAAATCTGACGTCAGGTTTATCTATGCCCATTCCGAAAGCTAGTGTTGCGACGATTATTTTGTACTCGTTTGACGTCCACATTTCTTGAACTCTCTTTCTGTCTAAATTATTCATTTTGCCGTGATAATAGCAAACATTTAATCCTTGTGTATTAAGAAATTGGCAGAGAGATTCTGTTTCACTTGTTGTCATGCAGAAGATGATTCCAGTTTTATCTTCATATCCATGTGATTTGATCCAGCGAATTAATTCTTGTCTATAATTTGTGTTGTCTTTTTCTAAAACTTCGTAGAAAATGTTTGGCCTGTTGAAGCTGGATTTGAATGTTAGACAGTCCCTAATATTTAATAACTCTTTTATGTCTTTTTGAACTGTGTCTGTTGCTGTTGCTGTCAATGCCATGATTGGGACGTCGTGGAACATTAATCGGAAATTTTTCAGTTCCACGTAATCAGGACGGAAATCATGGCCCCATTGGCTGACACAGTGGGCTTCGTCTATAACAAATCTTGTGAGTTTGCGCTTTTCATATATCATTGGAAGGAATTTCGTTAATGTTGTTCCTGCCATGATTTTTTCTGGTGTCATGAACAAAAATCTTAGTCTTCCATTATTTACCTTTCTTATCATCTCACTGTAGTCGTCTCCCATTGTATCCTGCCCATACGACATAGCCTCAAGGCCAAGCTCCATGAGGCTGCGGACCTGGTCTTGTATCAATGAAATCAGCGGAGAAATAACAATTGTTACTCCACCTTGAATGTAACCGGGAAGTTGGTAACAGAGAGATTTTCCACCTCCTGTCGGCATCAGAACGAAAACATCTGCGTTGTTTAGAGCAGCAGCTATGGCATCTCTTTGACGGCCTCTAAAGTGGCTGTGCTTGAAAACTCTTCGGTTGACTTCGTTGATTCTTGATTCTAAAGCAGGATTAATTGTTATTTCTAGTTTTTCATCGTTATCCATGAATCCATCAGCTTCTTCGTCATCAATAATGACAGGATCATCGTCGATGTCACTCATTTGGGTAGATTCTAGAGGTAAAGATGAAAGATGAGGAGGAAATGAATTTTGATTTTCGCTTGATTTATCAGGAATTGAAATGCGACTATTACTAAATCCACTATTTTGACTTCCATGAACAGAAACTTCTGCTGAATTCGCACGACTGAAACTTGGAAGAATTGAATTATTTTTATTGATATTTAAAGATGAAATATCTTGCGAAAGATTGATTTCAGATCTAGGATTATGACGTGGAATCAAAGGAATGTTACTATTTAATGGCGCATTAGGTGAGAATTTAGGAATCAAAGGAACATATTCATTTTGCGAGCTTTCACGCTTAACAGGAACCGGAGAATCAAAAATATCCATTGTTTTCGTGTTGATTTTTGGTGTTTGAGGAGGTTCAATTTCATTTGCTGATTTTTCAGGGAGATTCGTCTTAGGAACACAATTTTCATTATTTTCTACTTTAGCTTCAACCTTGGTTACAATTGGCGTGCCAATTTCCGCTTGTTTATCATTTTTAATTTTAGCAGCTGGAGTTTCATAAATACGAAGCCTTTGACTAGCTTTAGGTACGATTGGTGATAATATTGGCCTTTTGCAACTTGCAGCAGCGGAAATCTTTTGAACTTTTTCTTCAAATGTTTCCATTTGTTCGTAGAGTTTCCTTCTTTGGCTCCTAAGAGAATGGATTTCACTGGATTCTGGTGAATTTTGTAATGTTTCGCGAATCAAAAGATTTATTGTTTCAATTTGATGCTCAAAGTCTATCAGTTTCTTATCAAATTCGCTGATACTTACCATATCACCGCCGATATTAGAATTCTGAGCATCTTCCGAATCTGAAATATATTTTACTGCGCTGTCGGATGATGTTTCGCTCTGTATAATGTTCACGTCATCTGAGTTCGGTACAAAAGGTTCTTGCGTTGTTTTTGCAAGATTTAGATGCTGAACCTGAAAATCTGATGAAATTTGTTGTGGAATGTCAATATTTGTAATACGATTTGGTGTCCTTGGAATTATTTGCTTATTTGAATTCTGGCGCTGTGATGAAATAATTTTCTCACGAAATCTTGATTCATTTTCATAAATGAATCCAGGATTATGCATGTTTTTGTGTCTTTCGTATATATTTGTGAATTTCGACATCGAATTACTGAGTTTTTCATTGTAATCAGATTCAGGATCTGCAATTTTGTTGGAAATCGATGATATGAAGCCAGCCCGACACTCAGTTTCATAGTCATTTAATATATCGGGAAGGAGAGAATTGAAATTACTCTCCACCCTTTTCATATCTTTTTCCAGATTTTATATTTGAATAATTTACAAAATTTACCGCCATCTTTTTTGAAGCCAAAAATGTCATATATTATCATTTTTGTCACGTAATATACATATTTGACATGTAAAACTGATATTTTGGCACTTTACGTGACATAAAAATCTATTGATGACATGTAAATATATTATTGACACGTAAATTGTCAAATCAAAACATTTACTATTCTTTGCTTATTACATGTAAAACTTATCATATGCAATTTACAATACTATTATATCAAGATATGGATTAAATAGAATGCAAAAACATAATTAATTATAGTGATTATCATTATTCAGTTTTGTTTATAATATTTTAAAGAACAAATATTATGATAGTTTACTATCGAAAATTTTTATTAGGATCGCATTGTTATACATAATGAATCATTAAAATGGAACTATCACTTCGCGATTCGTAAAATTCGTTGATATTTTACTAAAATAGTGTTATTTTCGATTTTAAACATGAAAAATATATATACAACACTGTTTAGTGCATGAGGTTATGCTTGTGTTCGAATAAAAAACTTTCATATTTCAACATCTGAAAAACCTTAGTATCATCTTCAGTTCATTTCGAACAAGAATTTAAACAAGGTATACAATGTTTATAGGATAGTTACAAAAGTTAATAGACATTATTTAATTTGCACGCCCAAGATTTCTTTGTGCCGAAATAATTATCCAGTATTGATGTGAGACCTATATTTATATCATCATAATGACGAATATTATGAAAGAAAGCACATCTCAAGATGAATGTCTGACCAAGATATCGAGTGTTTTTTTTATTATTGGCTTTGTACCGGCCAAGAAGTATATTTTGACCTGTTATTAACCGGATAGATACATATTTTAAATTAAATAGACAAAACGAATTTTCAGTTTAGCAATCGGTCAAGCCTGTGACATTTTTATCTAAAATATTTGTTTATAGTGTGTGAATGTGAGGAATGGGATGGAATTTTAATGAAAAAATTATGCTATTCTTCGGCTGAAAAAATCAAAATTAATTTGTTATCGAATCACAAAACTGAAATGAAATAATGTTGCAGTCCTCCTTCTAATTAATATATATGGTCATAAACTCACGGGCATTCTTCCATTTATTACTTTTCTGAGAAAACTATCTAAAGGAAAAGCTTCAATTGAAAATATTCATAACTATAAGTGGTCCAACGCAAGATGTGTTTGGTATCATATTGTATAGGTTTTTTGAAGTTAAAAATTATAATCATAATTTGAATATCATGTATTTCATATCATATTCTCGAGCATAGTTATTTATGGAGGCTATTAGCAATATATAATCAATAAAATGGTCTCAAAAGCAAGTTTAAGGCCGGTGAAATTATCTCATCCCAAAGAGCAAAAATAACTAACAGATCTTAGCCACCATCCACACTAATGTATGGATTGCCCAGGGAAGAATCCCCGGAACACCCTTCAAAAAATACTAATGTCTGAAATTTTAGCACAAAAAGCAATATTGCTTTAATGAACCTATCCAAAAACATCAAAAAAATATTAGTGTTCAATTTTTTGCTGGCAATATTGAAAGCACAAAATCATAAATAATTATTAATACTTAATTTTTTTCAAACTTAACATAAACATAATGAACAATACAAACGCAGCATTTTTACTTCGAAATAATTTTTCAAGAGCTGAGCGTCGATAATTTTCCCCTGAATTCTCAAACGTCAATTCAAAAAAACTTGAGTTCAATTCAAATTATAAACTAAAAATGATTCGCGAAACATCACAATTGACACGTATCTATGAGACTAATGTATTTGAGCGAAAATTTACAGCATAATTTGATTCATGTAAACCTCAGAAAACGAAAGGTCAATTCAATTTTAGTACTCAATTTTTGTTCAATAAAAAAAAAATAATTCATAAAGTGTTAATGGAGAAAGACGAAAACAGACAGATAACAATAGATCCCTTCCAGATCTTCTGCATGCAGCAAAGGGAGTACCTAGTGAAGGGGTATCCGCATCTTAACAGCTCGAATATCACTAGCATCTTAGCAACGCAATGGAGGTCTATGGACCAAAAGGAAAAGGACTACTACATAAACGTCGCACAGAGCCTAAAGAAAACGGGCAATGGCGGACCAAAGCAAATAAAGGACTCGTTCCTCCAAAATTCTCATCAATTTACAAAACAGTCACTACCGATTATCTTACCCAAAGAAATATCACGAAGACCCATATCTGTGGATTCTGAGTCCTCGCCTGATGTCGGGGATCAAGGTAGTTCCAGTGATACAGAAACAGAATTGACAATCCCTAAAATTTTCGTTGTAAGTCGGACGGGATTCGGAAAGTCGATAGAAGAAGCAAGTAAATTCCTTCTACAAATGACAGATTCGAAAGAAGAAGAATAGGTTGTAATCATATAGACAAATATTACGGGTTTACAATCTATAATTCATCCGAAAAACTAATTAACTAACAGATTACTACATTTACTCGAGAAAAAATGAAAATTACATGAAAAGCGAATTAATTTTCAGCTACGATCTTCACGAAAATTTACAGCTTACTTCTACAAGAGTTTCTAGTGCTACTATTAGTAGCACTAAGACTGCTTTTCATGATAATTCCAGAAAGGATTACTTTAGAACATTTTTGACATGTACAGTTTACATGTCAAATTTATTTTCATGTTTTGTTTTTTATTTGTTTTTTTGTTGTTTCTTAAATTGTGTTTATAATATATTTCGTAATTCTTAAATTTTTAAGAATTTAGTGATTTGAGAACAAAATCTTTAGCTTGTTTTGTCGATTTGTCCTAGGCATATGCATTACATTCATATATACTCGATGTTTACAGCATCAAGTAGTCCAAAATACCAACTTCCCCAATAAATCGATAAAATTTTAGGAATAAAAGTCAGTCAATTGCAAAATGAGTTATATTTCTAACTTTTTGATAAGCCAAAGATCTCAAATGGTTTATGATCCTTGAAGAAAACAATTTTACCAGATCTGAAATAAAAATCTTTACTATGATATGGAAATTTCAGCTTTATCATGCAATTTGTTAGAGCTTGTGGCCCCAACTTGAGCTTGATAAAACCGAAATTCAAATTATCTGCAAAAAAATATTACAATAGAAATTGAAATTGATTAATGAACGATAATAATCATCTCATTCATAATATGCATAAACATCTATACAAAATAATCTAATTATATGAATTAAAATTGATAGAAACTTTTGATGTAATACATTGGTTGTGAAAAACTCATTCATCAGAGATTACATATTGAAGATCTAGATCTATATTCTAAAGTAGTTATTTTACATGCGGTAAAACAACTTAATACAATAATATCGACAAAACACAAAATATCATGGATAGCAGCAGTTCAATACATATTGCATGAGTATCAATTGAGTTTATAGGAGTATATGAATATGTTCCACATCTAAAACATCATATATTGATACTATTAACCGACAATTGGATAAAAATATGTAAATTGCAAACGAAAATTCATGATGAAAAGCTATAATTAATAAGTATGAATAGACACAGATCGAAATATTGACTTTGAAAGGATTTTACCATAATATTTTATTTTGAAAAATATTGTTTTAGCTAAAATGCACAAATAACTTGATGTTTACAATGCAATATTATTATTTATGCGTAATATTATCTATTTATAGTACTAACAAACAAATTATATGGAAATTTAAATTATTTTTCTAAATCTTTTTGAATTGCTTCAAAAACTTCTTCTCCTAGTTCTATAATCTCTTCATGATTATCTCCGTGAGCTGTTTCCATGTGCTTCTGGAGTAGAGAAGGATATAAGAAATCTTTGCCGCAAATATCGCATGCATAAGGAAGAATTCCTCCATGTATAGATGACATATGTGTCTTAAGATTAGATTTTCTAGTAAACGAGCTGCCACAGCCTTCAACTGGGCAGATATATGTTTTTCTTTCTGTAACTGGAGTTTGGTGGCGTTTCATGTGTTCGGTTAGATTAGATTTCCTCTTAAATTCCGCGCCACACTCATCGCAAACGTAAGGCCTTGGATGATTTTCATGTTTATGAGCAACAAGTTGGGACATCAAATCAAACTCGGCATCGCAGTATTCACACTTATAGGATTTCTTTTTCTCGTCTGAATGGAATTTTTTGAAGTGTTGTTTTAATATATGATTTGTTTTGAAGTGTAAACCGCAAACACTGCATTCGTACATTGGCTCTGTGCTATGTACTTCAGCAATATGAGCTTTAAGTTGATATCTTTTAGGAAAAACTTGGCCACAAATTTTGCAAACTTCATTTGTATCAGGAATTATAGAGTCAAGCAACTCATTACCATTAGGATGTATCATAACATGTCTTTTTAAGTGATAAAGTCGATTGAACGTTCGGCCACATTCGTTACATTTGTATGCTCGCGTTTTCTTGTGCGAAGAATCGACGTGCGCGTTAAGGGTTTCTTCACTCAGGAAACTTGCACCACAAACATCGCAACTATACCTTTTCTGCTCTGTATGTGCTTCCATAATAAAAATTTAAGGGCTACAAAAAATTATCTAGGGGGTATAAGTAAAATCTAGGGTCTTCAAAATTATTTAGGGGTAGGATACAATATTGGGACCTCAAAAATTTATTTATGACCAGAAGCTAACATATAGAAGCAAGAAAACAGTTCACGAGACATCGATGAAAAGCCGCGGTTTTGCTGCAACTGATATCCAATTTTGACATGTAAAAATAAAATTGACATTTACATGACATGAATTTTTTCTTTCAAGTATGTTCTCAAGAAATGAGATAGATAAATTGTTGCGAATATTTTCGCAAATAGGGCCCTATGTTTTGAGGACCGAATAGAAGATTTAACTTATGTATGGAAACAACAAATAGGTTGTGATTTCATTAAAAATAAATGT
>MRSU01011549.1:0-10920 GCA_008369845.1 Trichomonas gallinae
ATACAAAAAGAATTATTGTCTCAATTATAAAGAAAACAACAAAAAAATATGATTTGTCACTTTTGGTAGTATTAACCTTATTTTTGCAATTTAAGATCATTAATTAGTTCATGTGTACAGCGCACATATAACCGATATCAACGTTAGAAAACCCGAGTTCGTGTTAAATAATTTTTTGAAAATTAAAATTGTGAATTTAAGATAAATATTTATACAAATGATAATCCTATAAAACAGATATAATTGTATTTAACGCTCAATTGGTCAATTCTCATAGATTAATTTTATTGAACTCATATCAAGATATAAATGATCTATGAAACAAATTTGAATTAGCATAAAATATTGATGTGCAAGCATACATAAGCTATAGACACATTTCATTTTAAATCAATTACCATAATGATCTAACCAAATCCACTCAACTAAATAGATTGGAATATTTATATTACATCGTATTATAGCTTTGAGTAGTTATTCATTCTTATTTATTTTTGACACGTAAATTTATATTTGACGGATAAACCCAAATTTTGTCATGTAAAATAAAAATTTCGAATGCGAAATTTCGTTTTAAGCAGAAAATATTTTATTGCACAATAAACTGATAACAAATCATAGATAAAAACGTCTATTTCAGAAAATGAAGACGATAGCTAAAATGTTTTCGCTGTTTTTCATTTCAGCCATTTGTGCTGATTCAGATGACGATCTTGGTCCAGCAAGAGATCTTTTAACCGGCACATGGAATGCTGAAATCTCTAGAACTGATTCCAAGGGAAGGAAAGATGAAAAAGAAAATGAACTTGTTGAAATTCGTTTCAATTACGCTAGCAAGAGAAAAGGAACCATGAAAATGGGAGTATATCTTGATTCGGCCGCTAAAGAGCCAATTTACGAAGCTGATATTACATGGGAATCAAATGGAGTCTCAGCTTCTGTTGATTCTTCATCTTTCTCCACAAATCTCGAGTTCTATCTTCTCACTAAATACGAAGCACGCGGTACAGCTAACAACTATCGCTATTTATTCGAAATAACAAGCAAAACAGAAGCACAAGCAACATTTACAGATGTTGAAACAAATGAAATTACAACAATCAAACTCTACAGAGACCCATCTTACTTCGATGGTGATTGGAAGCCAACAATCTACATTTTCGGTGTTTTCGCTATCCTACTTGTAGTTGCATTGACATGCACATCACCAGAAGCCAAAGCTCGTGAAGCTGAAAGGCTTAAAAAGATGGAAGAAACACGTGAAGCCGAAAGAAAAGCTAGAAAAGAGAAAATACACCAACAGGAAGCTAGAAATGGTGATTTTAATGCTTTTGATATTTAAATTAACTATTATAAAACAATTAATTACAATAATTTTGTTGATTTCTATAACAAAAAGAAATGATTCGATAATATTTTTTTTTATGAAATTTGAAATTATAAATTAGTTGGACTTATAATACAAATATATCATTGTTATGACATAAGAAGCAAATTTTTAGTATAGAAAAAGCTGAAAGCATTTATAAAAACAAAATGAAATTAACATTTTATTGTGGAATGAAGTTTGACGAATTTTGAATTGTTTTCGCCAATGATCCTGGGATAATGTCATCTTCATGATACATCATCAGCTCTTCATCATAACAATATGGAACAATAATTGTAAATTTGTCGCCACCAATTGCAGAGAAAGCAGCATCACCTTGGTCCATAGGAAGAGGTGATGAGCAGTCTTCTAACGACCCATTTCCGAGTTGTCCGAAATCATTTGCACCAAAGCTGAAACAGAGGCCAAGACCATCAAAAATAACACAGTGACGTGGGAATGCAACAATTTTTTGTGCTTCATCCATAATCGGGATGATTGCATCATGACCATCGTAGTTATGCATCTTTCCAATTATCCAAACGCCACCATTAAGATCAACGGCAGCTATATAATCACTAGAACATGAAGCTGATAAAAATCGATTTCCTCCATCAAGAGCAATTCTAGATATAATAATTGGTGTAATAGTGTTATCTTGTATTTTGAATAAACTATTGTTTTTCAAAAGAACAATTGCGAAATTATTTGCACATGAAAATTCTAAAATTTCATCCTCGAATTTATGTTCTTGTTTTTCATTGTAATTACAGAAATCAAGCCAATAATTGACTGTATTATCATTAGCAAGTGTCGTAACTGATTTGTTATAAACAGAAATCGAAATTGATTTCAAATTGTCAATTTTTGTTGGTACATTGAGATTATTTTTACCTCCAGCTATATATATTTGTGAATCTTGATCAATCCATAACGAGAAATGTGTCGTACATTTAGAAGAAACAAATATATTATCCGATTTCACTTCTGTATAAGTTTTTGTAGATTCATTGTTACCAATTCCGAGTTTCCCATTTGTATTCTCACCAATAGCAAAAGATTTACCACTCTTCTTGATTATAATAATCGAATCATCAGAACAAGAAATATCTATAACATGATCCTCTTCATCATCAAAAGATAATTCCTGCCCCATGATATTTCGCTCTGTTCCTTCCATTCCTGGATATTCTCCAAACGCATGACAAGCAAGTCGATGCTCCATTGACAAATAAATTATTTACATGACAAATCATTTTATATGTCAAAATTGTATTTACATGACAATAATATATTTCAAAATTATATTTACACGACAAAAATGTATTTATGTGGCAATTTCAATCGATTACTTTACATGCCAAAAATTATTTTTACATGCCAAAAATCGCAAATTTTTTACCAAACAAAATCTTTATGAATTCAGATTGTGTATATAAAATAAAGCCTATTCCAAATGAAAATTTTGAATTTCTAAAAGTCATTAATTTAGAAATGAGAAGATCTCCACGGAGAACTGCAGAACATCAAGAAAAAGATCGCGATAAAGATGTCATTGCAGCTCTTCTTAAGGGTGGAGAGTTAAGTGATACGACATCATCATCAGATGATACAAATGAAATAGTATATTATCCGTTTGGTCCTCCAGCAAACAAAAAACAGCAAGAAAAGAAACAAGAAGATAATGAAAAGCCAAAAATTCAACCAATTATTGTCTCAGACGGATCCTCACAAGATGTTGTTGAAGTTTCTCCGCAAAAAAACAAAAATTCATCAAAAAAATCAACAAAAAAGAAAGATGGTCCTTCATTAAAATTAGTCGATGCAAGTGAAATCCCCGAAAGATTCCAATTTACGCGTGATCCTAATTTATCACCAAAGAAAATTGCTCCAAAAGAATCAATTCTCGGAGATTTGAAACTAGTTATGGAAGAGCATCACATTAAAGAACATCAAATCAAACCAGCGAAAGATAATGTAAAAAGTTTAACATTAACTGAGCAAAAATCATCATCAAATACTCCACACAGAGTTTCAAACAAATTAGAAAGACCTCAGCCAATGGAAATCAAAACATACAAATTAGGAAGCATTTTTGATATTCCTTCATCAGAATCATCAGAGCCATTCACGAAAGAAACACAGCCATTGGAGTTCTCACTTTCAGATAAACTTCCAATGTACTTCATGAATCTTTATGAAGAAGGAAATCGATTATTTTTATTCGGAAAATATAAAGCAGATCCATCCAGATATAACACAATCAGTATATTGATAAACCATCCAATCAGGTGTCTCCAATTTCTTCCAATTCCTGGACATGAAGCAAATCTCGAAAATTATCTCAAAACATTTTTTGGTGAATCGTTAGTTAGTATTTCGCGTGTTAAGAAAGGTATGATATCAAATAGTGACCAGAAAGAGTGGTTTGAAGTTACAATCAACTCAACATTTAATATTTCCGAAATTCCATTGACAGGCAAAGATTATAGTGACGTTTTTGGTGTAACAGCATCATTAACAGAAACATTCCTGCTAAGAAAACGAATAAAAGGGCCAAGATGGATTTATGTAAAATGTGCTCAAAGTCATACTAATCATACAACAATTCCATTATTTATATGCGACAATATAGACGATATATATCTCAATGATGACGAAACAAACAAGCCAAGCATGAATATTTGCGTTTTTTCAATGTATTCACACGAATCACAAAACAATCAAGAAATTTTTATGATTTCTGCGCGAATATTTTATCAGTGGGACATTGAGAAATTCGAGCAATACAGAGGTCTGGCAGGTGGCCACAATGTTACCACTTTCTTGTGGAATGGAGCACCACAGAAGAGCCAGCAGAAGACAATTGTTTACTGCGAGAACGAAAATCAAGTTTTGGATTTATTCTTCCAAAGATTAGATTCGTACGACATTGACATATTATGTTCATATGATTTGATAGACAACGACATTCCGCTCTTCATGACGAGGTCCAGCAAAGTTCCATCGGTGATGAATCTCGGAAGAATCAGAAGAACAGAACAACAGAAAACTATTCAAGGCTTAACCGCGGGTAGAATACTATTTGATCTCAAAAAATTTTATTCAAATGTTTTAGGAGTTTCGCAGTCATCATTCAGCGCGTTAGTTCGCAGTGAATTGCACGTGAACTTTCCAATATTAGACAAAAGCAATCTTTTTACAGCTTTATCAAAAACAAGTTATACATGTAATAATGTTATAGGATTGTCACGAAAAGAAACGCTTGTTTTGCAGAATCTGTTGTTAAACAGAGGATTGATAATGCTTTCTTTGTCTATTGCAAGAATTTCAGGCTGTAATATTAATTCTATATGTGCTGGAGATTCGCATGACATAATTGAGCAGCAAATGGTTTTGCTGTTCAACCGTACAAATTATATAGTTCCTGACAGAAAAATTTCATCATCAGTTTCACACCTCGAAGCGAAAAACTTTTTGGAAGACGCCTGCAGATGCATTGATGGTATTTATGGAGGAATCTCAGCAATGTTCGATTTCCAGAATTTCTTCTGCAACGTTGTCAGAGAATACGGCATCTGCATGACTAAAGTTGATGGAAACAGAAAAGACAAAGGAGTTCTACCAGCAGTTTTAAGCGAGTACGCGAATACAATGAATCATCTACTCCAAAAACCGACAAAAGATGCAACGGACAGCGAAATAATTTCAAACAAAGCATATATAGATGCTATCAGTGCTCTTTCGATGATGTTCGAAGACTTCTTTGTGAGAGGATCAAGGAGATTCGATATTGCGCACATTCGTGATGTTATTAGGGAAAAAAGTTTGTCATCGATTGACAAACTCGCCAAAACTCTTAATCTCAGCGAAAAGCCAATTGTTTGGTGCTCAAGATCTAGAGTTGTCTTACAGTCGAATATTCAAGACAAAGAAGAAGCTTTAGCTTATTTCTCTGAGTTCGCGAAAAGATTCAACGATTCAAACAAGAAGTTAAAGATTGAATTTGACACGTTGCTTAAGAAATCAATAGTCGTCAATGGCAGCTTAATCTCCATGGACCACGAAGGCAAATTCAGAACAGAGAGAGGTGACAATTCTCTCAGATATAGAACAGAATGGACAACAATCGAATGCAAGCTATTTGACAGTTTGATTTCTTCGATATTAACCGCAAACAATGATGAAGATGCAGCTCAAAAATGCATTGAAGAAATTTCTCATGTTCTCGACATACTTCGCAGAGATGCTATAAAGAATGTAAGCTCACAAGATTTGTCAATAGCTGTTGATTTGAACGAAATTCTCGATCCAAAATCTCCAATTGCTGCTTTTGTTGACGAATTAAGAAGCAAGAATCGTTTGCCGACTCTTGATTCAGTTATCAGAGTCATAATGTGCAGGAACGGTGCATCAGATGGAAGAAATATTCCGAGACTTCTCGAGGATGTTGCTGACACTTCTTTCGCAGATATTCCTTATTATAGAGGAAGAATTTTGGAAACAGCTGCGACGGTTTTGAATCCGTTCAAAGAAATAAGAGCTATTGTCGCAAACAAATATATAACTGTTGGCGATTGTCAGATCTCAATTCAATGCTCTTTCTGCACAAAAAGGTTTGTTTTCACAGAATATGCTGCAAACGGTACAGTTGTTTGTCCGCTTTGTTCAACTATACAAAGCCCCAAGTGGGCAGCAAATCAGCTCGCGCAGAGCATCAGGAAATATTTGTCGCATAATCTTGGCGCAAGGATGAAGTGCAATGAATATCTCTGCAATTGCTCATCACTGCAGATGGTTTTGCAAGGCTCGCAGACACATACTGATGCATGCAACGAATGCTCTGTGTGTGGAGGTCATCTTTCCCTTAGTTCTGAGTCAATTAACTCT
Source organism: Trichomonas gallinae (assembly GCA_008369845.1). NCBI lineage: Eukaryota > Parabasalia > Trichomonadida > Trichomonadidae > Trichomonas > Trichomonas gallinae. The sequence goes on from MRSU01011549.1 coordinate 6,260, forward strand.
AGTGCAGCTTTTGCAAACATTTCGAGGTTGTTTTTATTGACGGAGTCATCAAGCGAATTGGTTAACTTCATGAACAGATTCATCCGGAAACTCGCCGGATTCTATAATATTGACATTGACCATTCACAGAGGAGATCAAATATTGTGAGTGAGACTAACGCTTATGCTTTGTACTCGAGCAGTCAATCTGATGTTTGCTCCTTCTTATCCCAGTAATTTTTTGTTATTTGTATTTTGTATTATTATATAAAACGTTTTATTTGTCAAATTTAAAGCTATATAGAGTGCCCTAGGAATTTGTATTATACAGACATGTTTATTGCGGTTGCAATTTTTCCAAAGAAACAAAATATATAGATTTTTGACACAGACCTCACTTTTTCCTCCTGGGGTATCGCAAAACAGGTGGGTGGGTTACCTTGTGACATCCTTAAACCATCTTAAAGGACTCAGGAATTTAAATTTCTTGATTAAAAAATTCCAGTTCTTGATAACTACACTTTTGTAACATAATTTAGGAATTTTAATTAATTTGAGATTGTTCCTCGGGAGTATTCAACATTGATGGATTATACTATCTAATTTTCTGTGATGAGTGGGTTGATTTTAGTATAATCGTTCTGTGTAAATTTTAGATTTTTCATATCAAATCAAAAATTTTTGAAAATTTCAAAGAATTAAAAAGGATAGATGCTTATAAGTCTAATTCCATAAAAAATAGCATCACCTTTTTTTGATTTTGTCAAAACTGACAAGCAGCCAAATAATGAAATTTTTTCCATTTCAAGGAACCATTTGTATATTATTCGCGATCTGCTCATCCTCTATAGTTATATTCCACTGAGTTTAAACCTGATTTTTGTTTACGAAATTTTATTCAAATTTTATTATGTCAAATTACAGACATTTATAGTTGTATTTAGTTATTTTATGATTTTTCATGAACAAATCTAATTGAGTTTTCTTGATATAAAATTTTGGAAAATAGCGAAAAATAACATCTTTGTAATGGTTTGATTGAGTTTATATTAATGAGGTTAAAGAATAATTGAGTGAAAATCGTAAAAGAGATAAAAATATTACTATTTTATTATTATAAAGAAATCATAGATGCGTTTATTGTTGAAGTAAGACTAGGTTACCGTCTTGATCTTCTTTCCACATTGTAGTTTTTCCGTCAGCTTGACTAACAACGAGTGTTTTATCAACCATCGCCCAAGAAACTCCAGAAGATGGAGCTGGGAGTGGTCCTGTATAATTGATAACCAATTTGTTCGAATCGAATTTAATAACAGCTGCAATATTGTCATCAGCAATAGATGCGACTTTTTGCGCGCCACCGCTGACAGATGTTGGTGCCGCGATATATCTAACCCAGCCATTGTGGACCTGTGCTATAGCACCGAGATCCCAGTTGCCAGATCCTTGAGAATTGAGGTATACGGAAATCGTTCCATCGATTCCGCCAACAAAAATCGTTTGAATTGCGTTAGTCTTCGCGCTATCAGATCCCCAGCATAGTGCTGAAAGACCCATCTTAGATGCCTCTGTTTGCTGAGAATTCCATTTATTATCTTTAAATGTATGAATAGCGAATGTTCCATCGAGAGATGAAGTTGCTATGATATTCTGTGTTGGGTGGTATGCGACTGCTGTAATTGCGGCCTTGTGGGCTTGAATTGTGTAAGTTAAGTTGTAATTTAAGCCTTTGTTCGCGTAAATTAAAAGATTTCCGTTTGATAAACCGACAGCGAGTTGTGGACCGAGCTGATTAGATGAAAAAGAAAGAGCGTTTGGCGTAGCTTCTTTGATTTCAATTGTCGATTTTAACTGAAGGTTCTGAGCTGAAAAAAAGGAAATTTTTCCATCAAGTGTGGAAATAGCAACCTGATGGCCATATGTATCTGTTACAATTGATGTTGCCGGGGATGTTAATGGTACTTCCATGTGGCCAAAAAATAATTGTCACTTTTTATTATATAATTTTGCAAAAGTGACAAGAAATAGTCACTTTTCGAAAAGTATGATTATTTTACACGTCAAATTTCCAGCAAATTATCATTTTACATGTCAGTTTTTAAAAGATAATGATTTGATATGTCAATTCTTATGAATCAAAAAATTACATGTCAGTTTTCTAACAAAATTTTTATTTTACATGTCAGCATTCATGTAAATTGTAGTTTACATGTCAAATGATGATTACATGAAAGTGACAGTTATAATAATGTCTAACGCGAATAAAATGAAATTTAACATATTTGATGCTAATTATTATAAAAGGATTCAGCCAAAGGGCCTGGAGTGTCTGTATACTGAAGAAGAAGTCAAATCTTTAAATGATAAAGAAAGTAAAGATAAATTTTTGAAAGATGTTAAAGAAATTAACATATTAATCCAAAGTATATCCAAAGGTCAGAAAAATGGATGAATAATCTCTCTTTCAAATAAATTTTTCTTCAAATCTTATTTTATTCAAAAATTTTATCTGCGAGTTTCAGCTTCTAATCGATTGATCTACATCCAAAACTCAAAATTATGGTACAAAACCAAGATAAGATTCATCTCCAACAACTTTAATCGTTAAATTTTTAAGCAAATTTAGCTGTCTCGCTATTTTTACTAGAAATAATGCAATATTTTGCCTAATTTTAAAATAAAAATAACTTTTTCAAAGATATATTATTTTTCCAAATCCATATTCTTTATTAACATAATGTATTAAAGTGGGAAAGGCATCACTCCCATCGAATGAGCACGAGACATACTAGCAACAGATCTGTTATTTAATCCATTTTTTAGAGTTTGGACTGTAATCTCCGCAGCTTCAAAAGATGCAAATGGTCTGAAAACCATTGGCTGTTTTTTAACCTTAGGCGTCATCGGCCTAGTATTATATTGTTGATTATTTTCAGTTTGACTAGGTTGTTGTGGCATTGGCGTTTCTATATTCTCCATAAAACCTTTAGATTGCATTTCGTATTCTGTTGTAAAGCCTATATTTGAAAAATCGAATTCTGTTTGATAATCGTTAGTTCGGAAAGGAACATCCAGTCCTATACTGAAATCTAGCTCAGGTGTTGGATGATCAGCAACTGGCGATGAATTAAACCCAAAATCATCATCGAATCGTTCCTTATCCATTGTTTATATTTTCTGAAAAAATTCGCGCGAAAAATTGAGAGTCATTTGCAGTTTTTTGGCGCCAAAAAATTTAATTACCGCAATTTTTTTCCAAAATCTAGATTTGGCATGATCAATGTGTAGTTTATACATATCACGAAGAAAATTCCCAAAATACAACAGTATTCATGGAAAAATCAACCTTTTTCCAAAAAAACAAGGTAAATTATTAACCTGACCTATTATCAATATTCTACCAATTTATTGCAAAATATAAAAAATTTGACATTTGTCAAATTCCCTCCATATTCTATGTTATCATATCTAAAATCAACTAAAAGATATTGAGAATTCCAACCATTTGAAAGTCTTAATATACGATATACACTAACTTATATATTAAGAAATTCGTTGTTTGCATTGTTGCATTTAGAATTATATTGATTTGAAAACATATTTGTCAAAAATTATGGATAATGATTTATAGTATTGTTTACAAATAGAATATGTTCAAACATGTTACTTCGTGTCAGGAAGTTTGATATTATCTGAAGCAACCTTAATATATTCATAATATTTTTTAGCATCTTCCATTCCATTGTCAACTGGTACGTATACTTCAATATCTTTTGGCAACTGGTCTTGAAAGCTGTTAAAATTAGGTTTTTCTTTGGGATTTTTCGCTTTTGCAATTACAATTGGTTTTGGTTCTTCTTTGAGTTGAGATAAAAGCCAATTAAAGGACTTAATGCTCAGCAGTGTCTGACCTGGTGATGAAAAATCTGGGAAAAAGAATGAAATGAAAACATTCTCATTCTGTGTGTATTGTTTTGGCCAGTTTTTCCTCGCCATTCTAGATGAGTCTATTACATTGAACGAGTATGAAATCTGACTGAATGCAGTTGTCATGAATGTTTTATTGAGAGAATCTGCAAATTGTTGCTGGCCACGATCAGGCATTCCGAAAATGAGGCATGTAGCTTTAATTTGTGGGTTTAGCTTCTTCTTTTGTGATTTGCCGCGGTTGCCTACTACAGAGCCGCCACAACCCATTCTGTTATCAAGTTTTCTTTGGAAAAACTCGTTTTTTCAAAATCTTTACAATCATCAAATCTAAAAAGTGACGATATTTACAGTTTTTGACAAGTAAACTTTATAATATGTCATTTTGTTTCAATGCCTGTCATGTAAAATTAAAAATATGTCATATCGATGTGGATATTTGCCAAAAATTCACCAGGTTAATATTCGACGTCTTATTAGAGAAGATGATTAGATCTGAACTAACATAGTAGGTAAATGTGATAGTATACAATATACTCTAATAGCATGAGATAAACTAAATCTTATTTAGTTGATATAGGGATGTGCGAACTGGCCGTTTAGTGATGGATTCGCTGATTTTGGATTCGGGGTTCGCTCGCGAAAAGTAACACTGTGTCGAAAAGTGACGCGATATTGAAATCATAATTCATTTTTGAACAATGTTATATTATAATAGCGTACATAGTAGCCATCATGAATGCAATAAAATAAGA
>MRSU01011550.1:0-21116 GCA_008369845.1 Trichomonas gallinae
TAGGTTCAAGAACATCATGATTTTTAGCATGAAAAAAATTGTGATGTTTACATTTTACAATACGGTGCACCCTTAAAAAATGAGCGTGGATGAAAAAAGACGATAAAAACCGTTTTCGTGCAAGCGCACCCTTAAGATTTTCTTGATAAAAATATGTTCTATATAAAGAATAATAATTAAATTTATGATAAAAATAGTATTTTATGAGAAATTTTTCGAATATCATGAAGAAATTGATAATATCTTCGTATAAAACGTGTGTTATACAATTTGTTGATTCGATATATGGGATAAAATTTGATTTTTGATTGAGTTTCTTCTAAAATTCAGCAATTTCAAGATATTTAATGATTGGAAAATGTTCTATATTAAATTTAATAATTAAATATCAGATAAAAATGTTATTTTGTTCAAATTCATTCGAATATCTTTACGAAATTGAAATATTTTTCGAGTAAAATATGTTTTTTATAACGTGTAGATGCCAAAAAATGCAATAAACAAAAAATATTAAACGAACCAAAAAAATATGGATCGTTTTGCACGTGTTGAGAAATCATTAAATGCGCTGAGAATGTTGATAAACAATTACGCAGAAGGCCTCCCTCTGAGATCCAATGAAAGCAGCACTGTTTCTTATCAAGAGGAGGAAACAGAAAACTTTACAAGCGAATCTGCTCAATCACTTTCATCTTTGGCTGAAAGTCCGAGAGCTTCTCCACGTTCTAAAGTACAGAAAAGTCCTCAACAAGAAATCAGCGCGAAATTCGAACAATTTTTAGAAAAACAACTCAGTAAGAGCCCCCAAAGCTCACCAAAGAGACAACAAGCTAAATCACCGTCAGAAAAATCAAGAAAAAGCAATAGTCCAAGCTCTAAATCTTCGAAATCAAAATCAACTCCAGAACCACAGCTGATGCAATCTTCCCAAATTGATGACTATATTTCTCCAGGTGCAAGCGATAATGATACATCATCAACATCCGCAGCAAGCATAAATTCGTCAAAAGCAGTCGGATACGGCGTAGACTCTGATAACGCGCAAATTGTTATTCAGCTTCCGCCAGAAAACAAGAGAAAAGTCAAGTCACTTGATACAACTCAGAAAAACACTTATCTTCCACCAGTTTCTCCAATTCCGAAGAGTTCTCACTCAATTCCAAGCTCCAGCTCGTCCCTTATGGTGTTATCCGGCGAAGAAAGCTCATCGCAAGCTAAAGATCCTTCATCTGACTTGACTCCAATTGCATCTATCGACAATATTATAGAAACAGATCCACAGCTCGAACAGTTCAAGGAGAAGCTCGAACTTTCTTTCCAAGCAAGGTCTCCTCACAGCGTGAAAACACCGAAATCAAACTCATTCGAATCAAATTACGAGGAAGAAGAAGATACGGCAAGTATCAGCGATAATTTACTAGAATCACCGAATTACACGTCTTCTGAATCGAAGCAAGACGTAGAAACTCACCAATTGGAACTTCCTGAAGAAGAAGAAAGTATTAATGATAACTCAAAGGAAATAGATGATGTTAGCGATCCTGAACTTGAGGCACTTAAAGAACATTTAGAAAAAACATCTTTTAATCAACATGAATCATCATCTTCAGAAAATGTACCGAAAACTAGCTTAGATCTTTCAGATCCGTTTAGACTTTCAAAGATTCTTGGTGAATACTACGAAGAAGAAGACGCTACTAGCAATCTTAACTCTTCGAATTCTGAAGAAGTTAATTTGGATGAGAAGCTGAAAGAACTTCTTCAAAAACATGACTCATATGATTCATATGAAGAGGATAAGAGCGTTTAGAACTTGTTTATTTAATTAAATCTCATTTGTTAGATAAAAAAATTCTTCTTTTTTTATGATATTGATTAAGATCAGTAGCAATATAACCTAGTTAATGAAAAATTAAATATAAATAGATACTTAAAACTGCATAAATTTTCATGATTAAACAAAAAAATGTTCATTCCACACTATACAGATAGGATATGTTTTCAATCAGAAAAATTAGTTATATGACATGTGTGAAATGCATTAACTATTAATTTGAAACAATATTTTAATTCAACATGTAAATGGTGTTGTTTCCATTAGAAGTAGATTAAAAAATGTTTTCAATCAGAAAAATTAGTTATATGATATGTGTGAAATGCGTTAAATAGCAATTTGAAACAAAAAATTTTAAATAACAAAGAAAATATTGCTTATTTTGCAGGAAATAAATGATGAATTTTCTCAAATAGAACAGTATAGCTATTATGCATATGTATGATGCATTATTTATCAAGATAAAACAATAAGCAAAGTAATAACGCTTATTTCGCTAGAAGCAGAGTATATATGTTCTCAAATAGAACAATATAGTTAGATGATATGTGTGAAATGCATTAAAAATGATTTTTTTGATGAATGATATGAATCCCCCTGTTTTAATATTTTCGCCCCTTAAGATAGTTTTACAAAACGATAACAAACGTACATAATGTCGAATCTGTATCAGAGGAAGCTTGAACAATTCCAGGCGAAAGTCCAACAGAATTTAGAGCTTGCTGATGATGAGATTGATCGTCTTTCTCAATATCTTCAATCGCTAAAAATGGAAATTTTAGATTCACAAGATCAAATTCATCGATATGAGGTTCAGTTCATTCAAGATAAAAACGAAAAAAATGGTAGTGAAATCAAAAAGGCAAGTAAAAAGGATACAGCTTTGGCACGACTTGAATCTGACCACCACAGCGCAGTAGTTAAACTTTCGAAGGAGCACATTAAGCATATGAACGCATTACGTGATGATTTCGAAAAATCAATAGCTTCAATCAGCGAAAACTCAGAAAAAAAGCCAGATAAAGAATTGCAACTTTTAGATCTAGAAATAAAGAAAATGGAATCGAAAGTTACAAGAGCAAATGAACGCTTAACAGGAATCTCTCAGATTACTTTCGATAACTCAGAAGATGAAGAAAATGAATCTAAAACTCACGATGACGATGAAGAAAGTACTTATTTAAGACAGTCCCTTCAACTACAGAAGCAAAAGATAAAATATTTGCAAAGCAACATCAAACAACGCGATAATGAAAGACTCGAAGCTCTCCAAGACGCTAAAAACCAGCTGGCTCATGCAGTTTCTACTTTAGAAAACCTCGAATCTCAGTATTTGACTAAAATGAATAATTACAAGGAAACACTAGAAAAAATGGACAAAAAATACCAGAAAGACATAACAAAACTAGAAAATGGACAGAAAAAAGTTCTCCTTCCTGTCCAAAAAACGTTAATCAAATACAATCAAAGGATAAAAGAAATCAAAAAGCAGATTAAAAAGACAGAAGAACTTCAACAAAAGAAATTACTCGATTTGGCTGAAAAGAGGAATACGTTAGTCTCACAATATGTCTCAATATCATCTAAATCTGTTGAAATTCCGAATACTGAAGAATCTCATGAAGTATCTCGTCAATTTGATGCAATGAAGGCAGTTTTAATGCAGAAAGAAGAAGAATTGAGCCAAGCTAGAGCAGAAAATCAAAATATTAAACGAGAAATTGGAAGAATTAAGCATGAACTTAAAATGGCTAAGCGAAGGGCTGCCTTGGGTCTGTAATGTTGTCTTATTTGTTCGAATAAATTGCTTTTATACAAAAAATATGACTAAATTTTAATAAAAACAAAAAATAAAGCTACCAATTGAAAACTGATAGTTTGTAGATCTATATGAACTTAACAGAGTTCGCATTTGCTTTGATTGGAATTAACTTTTCTAATTCTTTTTGATTTAATTCGATTTGCGAGAGTAGTTGTGCTTCTTCTGTTGATAAACTCGAAGAATTATAGCATTTTTTCAAAGAACTTAAATTTGTAGAATATTGAGCGACACTCGACTTCATTAAAGTTTGATTTTCATTTGACAACTCTTGAACTTCTTTGTATAGGTCAGAGAGCTCTCTCGAAGCTTTAATTTTCATAAATTCTTCGATTTCCGAGCGAATTATTGAATTTATATCTGTAGGAATTGGTATATCTTGCTTTTCAATGTCTCCAACTGAGTGTTTATAAGCTGAAAGAGCTTTTTTCAGCAAATGAATTCTTTCTTTTCTTTCTTTAGACTTCATTTGCTGTGTCTGGCAGCTCAGCTTGTAAACAGAATCGCATGAATTTAGCCGATTTTCGAGATTTTTGATATGTTCAAGAGTTGACGTTTTTCCCCTTGTCAATTGAGGCGATAAGACCTCGCTAGGCTTGAAGCTGAGATTGTGTGCATAAGATTTGTGCCTGCCTATAACTTTTTTGCTAGGAGTAACAAATTTATCGTCCATATATAAGAAATGTAATTTAGGGGGTTGTTAGTGTAAGACCCATTCTAAACACGAAAAATGGAAAACTTTGATTGCTTACTAACTCACTGTTTTATAGGGTAAAGCATTGATCTTAACAGGGATGATATCTATTATAGGCGCTGTAGATTCCATTGGCACAATAAAATCGCTAAGTTACCGTTGAAAATCAGGCTCTGGCGAAAAATTTAAAAAGTTTCCATTTTTCGTCTGACTTTTTGTAAATTTTGTTGGATTTTGACAATATTGGTATATAGCTTGTTCATATAAAATAGCCCATTTTCTCTGATTTACAGTTCTTTTTTATCGTAAAATTAATGAAATTTTAAAAAATAAATCAAAAATTGTGGTTTTTTGTTATTATTAATATGAAAAATATCTAAATTGGCAAGTTAAAAGTAGTTTGATATATGCTAATTTTGCCACGATTGACCTAATCCCTGAGTTTTCAAGCAAAATTCAAAGTTTATTTAGAAAATTCAAATTTTTCATCGGTTCCAACAGTTCTTGGTTAGCCAAATCGCATAGATAGAAGCAATATTTTCTAGTTCATTACTCAGTTTTGCTGTAAAAATAAAATTGGGAAAGATTTCAGACTATTTTTCCCAAATTTTGATTTCTTCAACGGGGATCACATTAAGAAGCCCCAAAATAGCCCCTAACAAGAGAAAACTTATGATTTAATTCTGACCCATTTTGAAGAAAAAAATTTTCCCAGATTGATAAGTTTTTATCAATTGAGAGAATTGTGAATTATAAAAAGTGTCAATGTTATCTCAAGTCTTCCGCAGCTTTGCTACTGCCAAGCCAGCCTTCGACATGACACCAGCTGCTGTCGAGCAGATCAAGAAGCTCCTTAAGGGCGATTTCGAGAACAAGATGCTTAGAATTGGCCTCAAATCAGGCGGATGCTCTGGATTCCAGTACGATTTCAGCTTCGATAATGCTGCCAGGAAGGGTGATCACCTTTTCAAGAAGGATGGCGCCGCTGTTGTCCTCGATGAGAAGGCTATGCTCTATCTTAGAAACTCAGTCCTTGATTTCAAGGCTGACAAGTTCTCCTCAACATTCAAGGTCATTATCCCAACAGATACCGGGTTACATTCTTGCTCTTGCGGCAAGTCTGTCGGCGGCGATGGTGATTTCGGTGAATGCGACCACCACTAAATCATATTAGTATTTGATACAGGTTGAATAGTAAAATATATTGCTTTGTATAACTTTTTACTGTTTCTTTTTTTATTGACCAAACTGAATCTAAGCCAATTAACTGCTCTGACAATCTCTTCATGTATATCTGATGCATATGCTATATAATCTGAATGAAAAGTTAATCTTTATTATATCTATGTTAAATAGTTTCAATATTTGTATTATCTTCTCCATAATTTAGCTTATTACATGGTTAATACAAGTTTTTACTACATTTTATAGTTGATCAATCTATAATTATTTGAATATCTCGAGTATCAATGGAGATTGAAGATTAATTTCCATGGATTCATGAATTCCAAAGAGAAATTTAATAAATTTGATATTAGTGTTTCATTTTGGATTTGGATCATATGTTGTAAGGTCTAGTTGTGATAATTTCACAAGTTTATCAAAATCAAGAGGTTTTTCAATCAATTTGCAATGTCTCGACATAAATACGCTTGTTTCCACGAGACTAGAAGTAAATCTTGCAGAATCACCAAGATTTGCGAACTTTGTTGCTGAATTGCAAATAGTCAAGAAATGAGTCATTGTTGTTTCTTTAACATTCTTCGATGTTGCAATAGACACAACAAAAATGCAAACTAAGTTTTGAAATGGTCCATGAATGAATTCGTTGAATTTTGAATCTTTAAATGAACTATTTTTAGCATTAGCAGCAATTCTTACCCCATCAATAAGCCTTAGATATGTCTGTGAGCAATAATATTGAAGCAAATCCAGATTAATTCGAGTTCCTGAACAATTATAAATTTCATATTCCAAAATTCTACTTGGATGATAAACAAAATTCCAATTTTTGATAATAGAATCATCACATGCTGCGCAAAGTCTCTCAAATAGCTCGAAAGCAAGAAAAGCAATTTCACGAGTAAAAACAGGCGAAGTAAAGTGCATTAGTCTGTCTCTGATTCTTGGTCCCTCTGGATGGAATAGAATATCATTGATATAGTTTGATAAATTGCTATCGAAAGCTGTTAAGCTGTCTTTGATGGCGAGAAAATGCTCAGACGATGAAGCGCATTTTTTCGCATCATCTAATCCCAAAGTTTTGACTGCAAACAATCTGATAGATTGCTCCATTATAGGGAACAGCAACAACAAAGCATCATCGTACTTATTCTCTTCAAATAATTTGTAGCTTCTCTCCAAAACTTGTAATCTTCCGTCGTTTTCTTCATTATAAATAAATTTCGACGATTTTATTGAAACATAGCCTTTCAATGAAAAATCTGTTATATCAGTCTTGTCCAGATGATATTTCAAGATCTTTGTCTCGTTTTCGAAAAGAAAATCTTCGAATTTCCTGAATTGGATTTTTTCTGACAATTTATTTTTGATGCCGACTAATATGGGATGAGCAAGAGAAGGATCAATGGAGAAACCATGAGAGAGAACATTGCGAAGATTGAGGCCAGTCGGGTCAGCACATGTTGCGAGAATTGTTAATATGAGTTTTTGCTCTAACACTGATGTCGACTCTTTTGCTTTTAATGCTTTCGAAAAATGATGCGGTGCTTCTCTTTCTGGCGGCCAAAGAGATCGTCTGATTGTGAACTCTATCTCTCTGAAGAGTTTGAGTGTCTCTAAATAGGATTCAACATTATTTTCAAAATTTTCGCGAATTAATTGGCCAAGAATTTCTGCGGCTTCGTGAGGGGATTGATTCTCATTAAAAAGCTCGTACGCTTCTTCGAATGTGTATCTTCCCTCTTTATGAAGTGCTGCGAGTGGAGGAAGAAGGAATTTAAGCGAATCAATCATATTATAAAAATTTGACAATAAAATTCCGCCAATCATAATTTTTTGACATATTTTGACATATAAAGTTGATTTTACATTTTACATGTCAAAATTTTTAAAATCAAAACCATCAATGACATCATAAAGCCATAGGGTAAAATAACAAAATAACATGAAGACAGATATAATATTTACAAACAAGATAATATAATATAAAAAAAAATTCTATTGGCCAGGAATATATAAGCCATCCTTTTCGATTGGTGTTTGTGCAGCGCCTTTCTTGAATGAGATAGTGAAAGATGAAGCACCAGCAGATTTTCCATCTGCTTTTGCAGTAAGATTGACAACACCGTGCTTTCGAGACTCTGCGAATGGTATATAGGGCTTTTCTGATGGTTGTTTGAAGAGAGGTTGATCGTAAGCTGAGTTTGTTTCTTCATCAACAAATCCTTGATCGATTCCGGCATTCTTGCCGAATAATGTGTGATCGAATGCGTCTTCGGTCTGAGAAACAAGAGCAAAGCCTGGGGTAACAGTTGACGAAATATCTCTTTTTCTGTTTGCAAGTCTCTTTCTTTCTTCATTGTGCTCTTCAATGATTCTATCGCGCTGCCTCTCTTCCTTATTCTTAAGAGCTGCAATTCGCATTTTTTCTTCTCGTAATTTTCGAATTTCTTCACGCTGTTGTTCTTTTTCTTCCTCTTGTTGCTTAATCAAGAGTTGTCTCTGTTGTATTGCGCGTTGATGAGCTGCTTCGTTGATAGACTGCAATGTTGCTTCTAAAGCTCTGTTCATAACTGCAAATTTGTCTGAAATTTCTGGCTTGATTGTTCTTCTTCCATCTGCTGCAACTCTCTTATCCATAGGAATAACGTTACCAGCTGGATTTCTCCAATTCGAAATAACTGGAGGCACATACCAATATTTCTCTTCTTCGGGCGTTAATTTTTGTATAGGTGTAGTTAAAATAGGCTCTGGATCCTTTTCTTGGATTTCAATCAATTTTCTATTTCGAAATCTTGATGGATCAAACGGATCAACTTTCTTTTCTGCAACACGAACTATATAATCTTGTTCGTCTGTATGGAATTTAACTGTATGAATGGGATCATCTTTTTTGAAATTTTTTCCTTGTTTAAACTGAACATTTGTTTCTATGGCTTCTTTAACCTGTTTGACATTCATTTCGATTTCTTCATTAGTTGGAATAAGAGGAGCCACTTCTGTAATTTTTTTAAATTGCTGAATCATAATATGTGAAAAAATGACAAAAAACTGACTTTGAGAAAAGCGGCAAAATTACTTGTCAAAATATGTCGTGTAAACAGTCAAATCTGACAAATAAATTTGCAATTCATGACTTTCATCTGGTTATCTAATCATATATTCAAATATAGCAGACATTTCATGATTCTGTATAAGAATTTTAAGAAATTAGTTATACGAAAATTGTAGCAAATGAACTTTTAAAATTATTTGCTTTCGCCAAAGTCAGTAAAAATATGACGGATAAACATGAATCTGTCTGAAACTGTGTATTTTGATTGATTCATTGAACTCGTTGAGATTGAAAGGAGGCCAAATTTTACTCTTGAAGGTTACACAATGTTGAATAAATTGTTGAATAGACACACTCCTGTATATCTGCAGGTGATTCATTATTATTATAATGACGATATATTAGTTCCTGTTACTCATTTTATTTTGCGTTTCTGTTTAGTTTTTTGGTTTGCCCCTTGAGCATATTTTGTTTAGTTTGTTAATTTCTCTTTCATCAAGTTTACTCAAATCTGTTCCCAATTCTTTCAATAACTTGGCCGCTTTATTGGAGCCTTGAGTTAAAGCAATTCTCAAAGCGCAAGCTTTTTTATGTCTGACGATTCTGGAGGATCCTATTATACAGTCAGCTTCGTAGTTTAAATCTGCTCCATGTTGAGCGAGATATTTTATCGCTTCGCAGTTTTTATTCAATGCAGCATATATAAGAACTGTCTTGCTATCAGGTAGTACCAAGTTCAAGTTTGCTCCAGCATCGACTAATAATTTCATTATTTGAGTGTTTTCGATAGCATTTAGTGCATAAGAAACCGGAGATTGTTTGAGAAACACTTGGTCAATATCAACACCTTTTGTAAGAAGATACTTGATGATTTCTATTGAATTAGCACCTATTGCCATATGTAAAGGTACTGCAACATTTATATCAGGGTCAGGCTCTGAACTAAGTTTTATATCAGCACCTTTTACTACTAAATACTCAACAAAGTTTAATTGATTCATCTCGCACGCAATTGAAAGAGGAGAATAAAAAGGTTTATTATATGTCATGCCACGCTGGAATTTTTCGTTATTATCGAATCCGTTTTCAATGTAGAAAATCGCAGCTCTTAGATTCGAGCTGTCCAGAATTTTGCTGATTGATAAATGCCTAGATATAAGATTTTCATCGAGGAAAGATTTTCAGCGAGATTATTATGATGACATAATATGCATGTTTGAAAGCATGAGGATGTTACTTGGAAATCATTATGAAGCATTTGTATAATTTCTTCGTTTCCGCCTTCGTAAGCGAAATTTAGTAATTTTTCATTTTTACTTCCATTATTCAGTGCTAAATATTTGAAGCAGTTTAGTGATGCAAACTTAGCAGCTATATCTATCAAACAAAAAATATCAAAATCATAATTTATCTTAAGATTAATGTCATAGTCTGGATGGGCTTGTAAATAATTTATCAATTCTTGGAGATCATCGAGCATTGTAAAATATTCGGGCGTTCCTTCTTCAAAAAATGTAAGAGCATTATAATTCGGTGATCGTGCACAGTGCTTATCATTCAATATTTTTGTTTCTTGGAGTAAATATATAAAATCATCGTGAAGTCCTAAATAGTTCATCCTAATTTTCCTGTAAAGCTTTAAAAAATCCATTGCTGGCTTCATAAGGTTTGAGCGTCTGAATGTTACATTATTTAGGGTATATAATATGAATTCTGGTGATATATTAGGAATTGTTTGTACAAATTCTAAAGTTTCGCCAATATTTTCTGAATTTAAAGTCCATAGCTTTTCTTCAACTTGATATAGATTTTAAATCTCCTTTGGAATATGAGCATCGCATAATCTCTTTACATGCCATGATGAATTGCTATTATTATCATCCATTTATAAATTTGATATTTACATGACAAATGTCAAATTGCAAATTCAAATTTTAGATTTACATGACAAACGTCAAAATTCAACTCAAAACATGAATAACAGCTCTTACCGACATAATTGAGATATTCTCATGAAAATGCACCTAAATATCTAAATTACAAGATCTGATTCAGACTATCTTCAGCAAATAGAAAATTTTATCAATGAACAGCCACATCTGTGGAGTATAACAGAGAGAAACCATTGCATATTTGATTGCCGAAGCATCAATGTAAATTTGTGCTTAGATGATTTTGCATATTCAATATCTAGGGACAAAGTGTTATTGGTGTGAAATCCATTAGAGTTAAATGATTAAAATTCATGAATAGTTTTAATTATTCGTTCAATTGTATAATTTAATGAATTTGGGACCATATTTTCAATATCGAACTGTAATGATTTGATTATATCATATTAGAAGAAAATAATATATTGCTCATATGAATATATACTTAAATACATGCAGTTTTACTTGTATCATTTCGATTTGATATTTTGTTATTTTTCAAAATGCAAAGTTGTGTGCTGTCCGTATGGTCATTTAATACTATTTCGTTAGTATGTTTTATCCTTGCGTTCCAAAGACACAAAATTAAGATTTAGATGTTTTAACCCAATTTCCATATTCAATATCATATTTACATCCCAAATCACAAAGAAAATCGAAATTTCGAAAATTTTGGAGAAATTTTCGCTGAGCGGAAAATCGATCAAAAATATGATGCTAAACATTCCTGACGTCAAATGCAAAAAATTTTGGCAGTTTGACAAAAAAACCGCTTTTTTAAAAAATGTTTCTTGTTTTTTCAGCCCTCGCTAATTCTAAGCAATGGGCAGTTTTGATGGCTGGTTCTCGTGGCTACAATAACTATCGCCACCAGGCTGACATCTTTCACATCTACGATATCTTGAAAGAAAGAGGTATGCCTAAAGAAAATATGATTCTTATGGCGTACAACGATATTGTAAGACATCCAAAGAACCCGTATCCGGGCAAGGTATTCGCTACACCAGATCATAAAAACATATATCCAGGACGTGAAAATATCGATTATACAGGTAAAGACGCTAATGCCGAAAATTTCTTCCGCGTGCTTCTCGGTGATACACACAATGGTCGCGCATTACAATCTACTGAAGAAGACGATGTCTTCGTTTATTACGATGATCATGGTGCTCCAGGCTTGCTCTGCGTGCCGCACAACAATGGCCCTGAAATCTACGCCGATAACCTCGCATCAATCGTCTCTCAAATGAAGAGAGAAAAGAAATTCCGCAATTTATTCTTCGTTATTGAAGCCTGCTATTCAGGATCGATCGCTCTCAACATCTCTGAGCCAAATGTTTTCGTTATTACAGCTGCTTCTGGCGTTCAGCCTTCTTTCTCTGCCCAGTGGGACTCGAGGCTTAGAACATTTAGAACAAATGAATTCACACAGCACTTCCTTAAATACGTTCTCGAGCATCCAGATGCCAAAGTCGTCGACTCTGCAAACTACGCTGCAAAGAAGACAACACACAGCCATGTTATTTCATCTGGTGATTACAAGGTTGGAAACTTACCACTTTCTACATTCCTCCTTGAAGCCCTTCCACAGTACCTTGACAACGGAGACTCTGGAGATATGAGCAACGCTGTTGAAAACGGTGCATCTAACTCCGAGGCATTCGTTTCATTCTTAGAGCGCCGTTTAGCCTCCGCTCAGGACGAAGAGGAGCGCAAGGCACTCAAGGCTACACTTGAGGGTGAACTCAAGCGTCGCCAAATCTCAAACAAGATTTTCGATGGAATCACACATCGCATTGTACCAAACGGCCTTCCACCGAACACTAAGTTTGTTGACTCTATAGATTATGATTGCTATCGTACAGCCATCGAAGGTTTCCGTACATTCTGCGGCGAAATCGATGAGAATGAGTTAGCGAAGATGAATATCTTCACTCATCTCTGCAAGCGCACAGACAAGGTTACCTTACTTGAAGAGATTAAGAAGGAATGTCCTTCTATTGCTTGGGATCAGGAAGAACTCTACTTCTAAGTGCTTTTTTATTTATATATGATGATAATTAAATGGTTATTTGCACTCTTTTTGTATTTAATCTTCTTTCAAATAAACAAATAAAATTCTTAAATCCGATTCATTAAAACCGAAAATTCGAAATTTTTTATATTTTTCAAAACTCAAAAATTATCCATTTTGTAAACAATAGATATATTATTCTTCCTCAATACTGTCAAATGGTTATATTAATTATATCATAATTCTTATATAAGAAATATTGTCTCATATTGATATTAAAATTATGAGAAAAATAAATATAAAACTAGTTCTATACGATTATTAGGTTCTTGGATTCGAATTTGAGTAATTTTTTTTTCCTGTAGAATTTTATTTTTTCAAAAGCTGTCATAAAAAGGCTTTATTTAGAACTCCTCTTCAGCCTTCTTGTTTTGAGCATGATGGCGCATGCGCTTCTTACGGCCATCCTTTTCTGTTGTCATGACGGATGTCTCGGCGTAGCGGATGTTCTTCTCAGAGTCCTTCCAGACAAGGAAAGCTGGCTGGTTGACGAGCTGGTTCTCGACAGCGATGTGGCGCTGGTAAACAAGGGAGCGGGCGTGGTGGACTGAGTTAGCAAGAGCACGCTTGTGGACCTGTGTCTGAAGGCGGCGATCCATAAGATCGTTAACTGTAAGAGAAAGAACATAATCGAGCTTCTGCTTTGTCTCATCGAGGACACCGAGCTTTGTGAGGCGGCGGAGGAGGGCAGCACCTTCGAAGATACGCTTTGTGTCGTTCTCTGGGAGTGTAAGAAGGTTACGAGCGGCATGGCGGATCTTAGAGAGGGTATAGGAAACGCGCCAGATTTCACGCTTGTTCTTAAGACCGTATTCACCAACAACTTGGAGCTCCTTGTGCATGCGCTCCTTCTCATATGGACGCATTGGTTTCTTGAAAGTGCGGCTGAAATTACGGCTCGACATTCGAAAGGAGGGGCCAAACCGCTAAAACCGCTTTTGTCCAAATCTCAAAAAATATTTCTTTTCCTTCTAGGTATAACCTACCTATACCATATTATGCTTATTTATTCCATAAAAAGTTATAGTTACCGTTGAGATTATTAATGATTCTAATTATATTTCATTTTATATACTTCAAATTTAGGATATAAAATATGATCTTCATAAAAATATGATTTTTCGTAATAACATTCTCATTTTTAATTAATATCACATTTTTCAAATAATAAATGCAATTTACTAATTGGTTTTTATAAAATATTGATCTATTGTATGATAATAATTGATTCTACTTATAGACAATTGCTGAAATGGTTTATCATTTTCAACAAAATAAAAATGCAATAATAAAACTAGGAAAAGGATAATTGAAGTGTAAATTTTCATAGATAATGATATTATAGTTGGCATGAAAATTGGAGAGATTTCTAAAAATTGCGCAATTTTCCAACCATTTTATGATTTCTCAATTAGAAATATTATATGTGTAGAGTCCTAATAACATAAATAAAAGAAAATTGCTTCTAAAAATTTCCCGCGCAAATTGTCACTTTTTAGAATGACTCAACTCAGCCAGAAAACACAACAGAAGCTTCAGAAGGGCCAAATAATCGGTCTTCTCCAGGATTACAGACAGCTGAGTAAAGAGCTCCATGATACGAGTGAAGAAATTATTATGTCTCAAAATCCAAAAATGCTAACAAATTATCTTGAAAAGAATGATACATATTTTCAAGGTGTTCGTACACCATCTACCTTCGCAAAAGACTGTGAGACACTTAGAACTATCACAGAAACAGCCGTTACTCAATCATCAAACGTAAATCTCGGTCCAAGGCCTTTCACTTTCAATAATGTTAGACAAAAGATGATGACACTCTTCCCTGATGGCACTACTGTAAATTGGGATGCAGTTGGTGAATGGGCACTGAGAAGATCACTCACTGCACCAAATTGCGTCCCTTTTTTGTTTGGCTTAGAGAAATTCGAAATAAAAAAGAAAGAAAGAGTACCTACACAGAGATCAAAGAAAGATGTCATTCAGGAAGAACAGATGGTTAAAAATAAAGATATGTCACAAGCTATTGCAGATCAACTTCTTGCAAGAGCAAGAAAGCTCTGTGATAGACTGAAGAAAGATGGTGACATGCCTGTTTCTAGAATTATTGCGACAAAAGCTGGATTTTCAGAGAGTGTCGAAAACGCGTTTGAGCTTTCGCATCTTGTTCGTGATGGAAAGGTTGGCCTTCACTCAGAGAATCACAAGGTTGTTGCGACAGCAAATGTTGAAGCATCAAAAGCCGCTGACAGAAGAAAGCAGTGTGTCTTGCATCTGCGTGATGTTGATTATCAGAGACTCCTACAGCAGGAGCAATAATTTATATCTCTGTTTGTTATTTAATAAAAATTTCTATAGATCTATTTTTCAAAGATAACGCTATATAAAACTCGTTTAAAAGAGAAATTAAATACAATTTATTCAAACAAAAATCGATACAACCCAAAGAATATAAATTTGTTGCATTCAATGCACAAATTAATATGAGAAATACGATTTGTTTTGGAGTATCTGGACTGCAAGCTGGATGTTGCCATTTGACTCGCCCAAAGCTTGAAGAATATATTGTTCATCAGAATAACCCATTGATTTGAGGATTTCGATTTGCTGGGCATACTTCTGCTTAATTGTTGATCTGTTGCGTACAAGTTCTATTTCATTATCTTCATCTTCTGAATCATTCGAAGAAGAAACTGAAGTGTAATAATAGTCTACACTGCGGTCGGAATATATCATTGGCAGAGGTGTCTCACTTGGTCCAGCTGCCGGTTCTGGAATTATAGTCATATCTAATTGTGTAAAGTCTTCTTTCTTTTTTTCGCCGATCAAACCTTCGTTATATATAGCTTGGAGGGCTCTGAGACCATCGGACGTCGCTTCAATCTGTGTTATGGTTGAATCTGCTGCCTGTGCTAAATATTTCGCGGATTCATCATTGATTAACCTTTCTATCTTTTCTATTTCAACTTGAGCTTGCTCAATCGCCTCTAAAGCTTCCGAAGATATCGATGCGAAAGACAATAATAACGAATTAGATATTAATTCCTTCATTTGTCTCGATATTCGTTTCAAACTTACTGGAAGGGCCTTTTGACTCTCGGCTATAAGTGTTTTCAGTTGGATAACCATCTGTTTCGGATTTTGTCTAATCTTGATAGCATTTTTAATGGGAGCAAGATATAGAACTGATCCATCTGTGATCCTGTAGAATGAAAGAGTGATTTCGTCATTTAATACTTTGCCTGCGAACACTAATCTCATCTGTTTTGGCTGTAAAGTCGTCTGTTCAACTAAAAGTTCTTTAACTGTGATAACAGTGTCCGTTGACCACGCGTTGACTGTGTAGACATCTGTATTGCCGAGTTTCACAGATAAAGTTAATGTTCCTTCCATAAAGTTATAAAAAATTGGGTTTTGAATACTGCACTCAAAAGAACAAAATTAAATTGACATTAAACTCTCTTTATTAGCATTATTTTGTCTATATTTTGTAAAAAGATTTTTCGCTCTCAAACCGAAAATTTGAAAATGAAATTACTTTATTTCCTATGATATGCATTTTATTGGATTTTTTGCATTCTTGCGCGCCCGTAAATTCGAGAAATTCAATGACGGTTATTTTGTAAAAAAAATTTGAAAATGAAATTACTTTGATAAAAACATTTTTGCACTTTATTCCAGTTTTTACAGTTCTTGCACACCCGTAAATTCGAGAATTTTCATTGACGATTATTTTAGATTGAAAAGTTAACAATTTTAGAAGATAAATACATGTTATCTATTTTTAAAATGTTTTTCGTAAGATTAGGTTTTGCTGTTACGCCCGTAAAATCTTATACAAACCTTCACAGAAAAGATTTGGCCAATGATACTGTTTATCATAACGTTAGCTCTTGCCATAGGATTTTATTAGAATAGCAAAGCTGTCGAATTCTAGCAAAATCACTTTATCGTATAAAATTTTGGAAAACGAACAGATCATTCATAACTATTTGACAAGTGTATCACATACAGTCACACAATGTGTATCAAATTCTACAGTGACCAAAGCTCAATTGTTAAACATCGCTCTCAAATTTTTACGTTTTTTACATATATACAAATTCAATGCTTTTAAATATATAAAATGATTTGCGCACATCATAAAAGAGATAATATTATAGGATAGAAAATCAACTGTCTAATTTTTGAATTTATTGATTTTTATATTTTTTTGATGCGATGATATCGCGCTTGGAGAATAAATATTTATAGTGTGCTGTTAAAAGATATGAAGTTTAAAATCCTAAAAAATAGTTTTTAAAATACAAATGTTAAAAAATTATATGAACATATATCAGTTTTGGTTGACATTCTCATTACCAGCCACGTTTCTCACAAACTGGCTGAATATTGGTGATTTTGGTTTGCTTGGTGGAATTGACGCGATTGATTCAACAGAGCTTTGTGTCTTAACCGGTGAATCCAAGCTTAAATCGCTTCCGTAGTTGTATCCTGACATCTTCTGGATCTTTGTCAAGAAGTTGAAGACTGTTGTAAGAGTTTGGATTTTTGTTGGCGCGCTCTTCTTCTGGAAGTTGTTTGCACCGCACAAGATGAGCTTCTTCTCATCTCTGAGGCACTCGAGCTTTGTCCAGAGTGATTTGTTGTTGCAGGAAGCGAGAACTAAGTCTTCTATCGACTGCCTAATTTCTCTTGCGCCCTTGATCGAAATTTCTCCATCAGCGATCTGCAAGTGAAGCTTTCTGGCCCAGTTCTCCCACTCATTGTTTATCTTCTCCTGCTGTGCGAGTGCTCTGACGCCAATCAACTCCTTCTTCATCTGTTTGTTCGCTGCTGACAAGTTGGAAATTTCCTTGTTGCTTTCTTCATGTCTTGTGACGATTTCCTTGGCAATTGCTGAGGTCTTGGATGTGCGTGGGATTCCAAATGCCTCTCTGACGATGGAGAAGTCGTCCTGGATCTGGTTGTAGCCCTGCTTGAGCTCTGGAACTGTTCTCGCGATGTCGGCAACTTTGCCGATGATTTCTGACAAAACGTCTTCATCGATTCTCTGGCCTTTTTCTTCATCGAAGTCTTCGATTGTGGAGTATATCTGGTTGAGAATCATGTCGATCTTCTTGGAGCATTCACTCTTCATTGCGTCGAGCTTAGCTCTGTTGTCTGTTTCCATGGCGAAGAGCTTCAATTTCATCTGTGATTCGAAGACGGAATTGTTTCTCTTTAACTTGTCGCTGAAAGATGTCAACTTTGTCTTGAGAAGTTTCTGCTCGAGGCCAACCTTAGCGAGCTCGTTTTCTTTCTCCTTCTTCTCATCGATGACCTTGTCGAGTTCCTCCTGCAGCTTGAGCTGTGAGTTCTCCATTTCTTCGAGCTGAGACTGAAGATTTTCGATGTCAGTTTTCTGTCTGACAATGACTTCCTCAAAATCAGCCTGATTCTGCGAGGCCTGCTGTGCGATTAATCCAACCTTCTTCTTGAGGGACTTCTTCATGTTTGCTATGTGTCTCTCCGCTGTTGCCTTTGTTTCTGCTGATGTCTTCTTGAGATATTCGTTCTCACTCGTCAGGGAATGAACTTTCTGTTCGTGTTCGTCGTGTAAAGCGTCGAGCTCGTTCTTGGTGTTGAAGAGCTGCTTGCGGAGTTCTGCTGTTGCCTTGATGATGTCATCCTTGGACTCTTCAATTTGTGCCTCGAGCTTGGCCTTCTGTTCTTGAAGTTGGCCAATTAACTCTTCACTTTCTGCAAGAGAGGTTCTGATTTTCTCGATTTCGTTCAATTGCTGTGCGCTCATTTCTATAGCTTTCTCCTTGTTTGTGGCTAAGACCTGCTTGTAGTGCTCGAGCTCACCTTCCAAGTCATCGATCTTCTGGTCTGTTTCCTCCTTGAGCTGCTTGTAATCGTTCGTCTTTTGTCTCAGAACTTTCTCGAGTTCATTGATGTAGTCATTTTCGTTCAGCTCTGGCATTGCTGCGTTGATATTCTGTATGCAGTCAATGAGTGTGTTAGTGTCAGCGCCCTCCTCTCTAGCGGCCGAGTTTTGAAGCGCTGTCTTGATTGTTTTGACAGTTTTTGTCAACTCTTCATTCTTCGCGTTAACTTTCTCCAAGCTGTCCAACATTTCTGTTTTCTCTGCGTAGTGTTTGTCCTCCAACGCCTTGAGCTGCGCCTTGGCATCAGCCTTAGACGATTTAAGTGTAGAAGACAAGTGCGTGACTGTCATCTTAGCCTGTGACGCATATCTCCTTAAGACATCATTGGCGATGACTGAGAAAGTGAGCAAATCGTAGAGATCCTTTGGATCTTCTGAATCTGAGTTCTGCGCGAGGACCTCGTTCGCTTTTGTCTGGAAATCAGTGATGTTCGCGTTCAGGCCGAGATATTCGATAAATGATGACTCTTCAAATTGAGATACAGCGTTTTCTTCGATGAATTCGTTAATCCTTCTGATCTCTCCCAACAATTTCATCCTCGCCTGGGCTGGAGATTGACCTTCTGGTGCCCATTTCGTGATGTTGCCGGATTCAGCCATTTCCTGGATGAAAGTGATCATTCCCTTGAGTGCACGCTCTGCATTTGACTGCTCTGGGCTTGGAACTTCTCTTTCTTGAATAATTACCTCTTCTTTCTTATTTGTTAAAGAAACGAGCTTATTAACAGCGTCAATGATCTTGTCTTGCTGTGACTTCTCTGAGTCATCCAAGAGGTTGTTGATTTCCTCGTTTTGAGAAGCAGATGTCGTTTCTTTGAGCTTGGAAATTAATTCGCCGAGAATGTGTTGAGCGCTTTCGTGCGGCTTTGGCAAAGATTCCTTCTCCTTCTCGAGCTTTTCAATCTGGTCCTTAGACTTTTCGAGTTCTTTCTCGAGAATCTCGTTAATCGCAGTTAATTTTTGTACAGCGACAATCAGCTGCATTCTGCTGTCTGTCTCTTGGTTAAGCTCCTCTGCCTGCTGCTCCAACTGTGTGGCTAAGTCATCAAGCATTGCGAGAACTCTGTCCTTTTCTTCTGTGATTTGCTCGACTTTCTTCTTGAGTGTTGTGATTTCAACAGCAAGCTTTGATTCTGGAGATGACTGTTTGTGGAAAGTATCGAGTTCAGACTTCATAGAAATGTTCTTAATCTGGAGATCTTGATTATCTTTCTTTAATTGATCGATAGTCTTCTTGTTTGCTGCATCGAGTTCTGCCTGGATCTTGCTGAGTTGGCTCTGTAATTGTGTTAATTGCTGTGTTTTTGTTTTATCTTCCTGATCCATAATGGTAACAGCATCTTGTAACTCATTTACTTTGTTTGTAAGTTCACTAATTTTGCTTCTCTTCTCGTTGAGAGCGTTTTCCTTTTGGAGAAGCTGAGTTTTGAGATTTTCAACTTCCCTGATGTTATTTGTAAGCGCGTAGTTGCCGTTCTTGTTTTCCATGAACCTTTCCTTGAGAACTCTGACGATATCAGATGGCGTTGTTGTAGCTGGTAGATTGAATGTCTGAATTAAATTGTAAACGAGCTCATCTCTGGAAGTCTGAATGGATTTGATGTAGGTAATGAAATCAAATTGAGTTTTTGTCTCAGGGATGCCTAGATTTTGGCAAATGCTTAAAAGCAGTGATCTCTGGTAAACTTGCATTTCTTCTAGCCTTGCTGATGGTTCTTCCTCGTTCGCTTTGCTCATGAGCAAGTCAAATGTGAGCGAAATCAAGTGAAACACAATCGAAAAACGATCTGTGTACTGGCTCATTAAAACGAAGTCTCTTGGCATTCTTGCGATGTATTCGAGTAAGTTGTTCAATAATATGCGAATTGTTTTGACGTTTTCATTAGAAAGCTTTGAATGTTGATCTGGATTCGCAGTAATCTCTGAGATATAGGCTGATAAAGCAGAGAATTCTGTAGATTGCTCAATTTCATACGGATTGGCTGTAGATTTCATAGTCTTCTCTGGACTTAAACTGGAAAAAGACATCAAATATTTTTGTTTAATATTAAACGCGCAAATTTTTAAACGTACACGAAACAGGATGCAAAACAGCCATTTTTCCATTAATATTCCAAATAATTAGCTCTTTGATAGTCTATTTTTCAAATTATTTATGTCTAAAAACCATTTTTTCCCTTACATTTGGAAAAAATCGTTTTCAAATTCGAACTTTATAATAATTCCAAACGGAAGTTTTCATGTTTTCGCTAGTATGTCCTATATTTCACTTAAAATCTTATGAGTTCGTTATTATTTTTTTCATGTAAAATTCTTACATATAAATCTGTTTTCGGTGTATAATATAAAGGAACTCACTAAACAATACAATAATCGCATAATAAACACTCTAAAATGTATAAGGAAAACGTGTTTTTTGGCAATTTATAATTTTTGACATGTAAAGTAAAATATTGTCATGTAAATAGTCAAATTTGTTATGTAAAATTTTCCATCAAAAATTTTTTGCTTAACGACTATAGTCGCGGGATAAATAGGCAAACGCGGGATAAATAGGCAAACGCTATTTTGAAAGGATTTTATTTTAGGTTATAT